>VDFB02292097.1:0-38579 GCA_007258455.2 Sequoia sempervirens
CTATAACTCAACAAAAATGAATGTTTGTGAAAAGCGATAGAAACTACATGTACAGAATTGCAAAACTATAGTATAATCAACAATCATAGTCCCCAAAATTGATCAAAGTTGATCAATGGCCCACGAAAACTCAAACATGACCATTTCCCTAAATGCGTGTATAGCTCAACAAAAAATGAAGGTTCACAAAAGGTGAGAGAAAATTTGCATACAGAATGCACAAATACTTTGTAATCCACAAGCGTACTCACCAAAATTGATCAATGGCCCACAAAAATTCAAACTTGAGAGGTTTCCTAAATGCGGCTATAACTCAACAAAAAATGAAGGTTCTCGAAAAGCAATAGAAAATATATGTAGAGAATTGACAAGTACAGTGCAATCCAGAATTGTAGTCACCAAAGTTGTCCGAGGGACCACGAAACCACAAACACGAGCGGTTTCCTATAGTTGTCCATTCTTTGCACGTATTTTCTATCGTCTTTCGCAAACCTTCATTTTTTATTGAGTTATAGCTGCATTTAGAAAACCGCTTGAGTTTGAGTTTTCGTAGGCCATCGATCAACTTTGCTGACTCTGATTGTCCATTCTATTGTAGCTGTGCATTTTGTACATATATTTTTAATCATTTCTCACAAACCTTATTTTTTGTTGAGTTATACCCATATTTAGGAAACTGCTCGTATTTGTGTTTCCATGGGCCATCGATAAACAATGATGACTACAATCGTGGATTGTACTATAGTTCTGCATTATGTACGCATATTTTTAATCACATTTTACGAACCTTCATTTTTTGTTGAGTTATAGCCGCATTTAGGAAACCGCTCGTGTTTAAGTTTTCGTGGGTGGTCGATCAACTTTGGTAACTACAATTGTGGATTGCACTATAGTTATTAATTCTATAGTCGTATTTTTTTTCCCATTTCGAGAACCTTAATTTTTCATTGAGTTATACCCACATTTAGGAAACCGCTCGTGTTTGATTTTTTGTACTGCATCGATCAACCTCGGTGACTACGATTGTGGATTGCACACTAGTTTAACATTCATTTTTTGCTGAATTATAGCTGCATTTAGGAAACCGCTCGTGTTTGGGTTTTCGTGGGCCATCGATCAACTTTGGTGACTACGATTATGGATTGCACTGTAGTTGTCTATTTTGTACGTATATTTTCTATCACCTTTCACGAACCTTCATTTTTTGTTGAGTTATAGCTTCATTTAGGAAATCGCTCAAGTTTGAGTTTTCATGGGCCATCAATCAACTTTGGTGACTACGCTTGTGGATTACACAATAGTTGTGTATTTAATACATGTATTTTCTATCACCTTTCGCAAAACTTTATTTTTTGTTGTGTTATAGCCGCATATTGCAAACCGCTCATATTTGAGTTTTTGTGTCCATTAATCAAGTTTGGTGACTATGATTGTGTATTGTACTGTAGTTGTTCATTTTGTATGCATATTTTTAATTTCCTTTCATGAACCTTCAGTTATTTTGAGTTATAGCCGCATTTAGGAAAATGCTCATGTTGAGTTTTTGTGGGCCATTGATCAACATTGGTGACAACAATTGTGAATTGCATTGTAGTTGTACATTTTTTACGTGTATTTTCTATTGCCTTTTGTGAAGCTTCATTTTTTTATTGAGTTATAGCTGCATTTAGGAAACCACTCTAGTATGATTTTTCGTGGGCCATCGATCAACTTTGGTGACTACGATTGTGGATTGCACTGTAGTTGTCCATTATGTTTGCATATTATCTATCGCATTTTGTGAACCTTCATTTTTTGTTGAATTATTGTCGCATTTAGGAAAATGCTCAAGTTTGACTTTTCATGGTCAATCTATCACCTTTGGTAACTAACATTGTGGTTTACATTGTAGTTGTGCATTCTATACCCATATTTTCTATCGACTTTCGATAACCTTCATTTTTCGTGAGTTATAACTGGACTTAGGAAATGCTCATGTTTAAGTTTTCCTGGGCCATCAATCAACTTTGGTGACTACAATTTTGGATTGCACTGGAGTTGTCCATTCAGTACATGTATTTTCTATCGGCTTTTTAGAATATTTGTTTTTTTTTTAGTTATAACCGTATTTAGTAAACCCCTCGAATTTGAGTTTTCATGTGCCATCGATCACTTTGGTGACTACGCTTGTGGATTACACTGTAGTTGTGCAATCTATACGCATATATTCCATCCCCTCTCTCGAACCCTCATTTTTTGTTGAGTTAAAGTCATATTTAGGAAACCGCTCAAGAGACCCAAATTGTCTGGTTTTTGAAAAAATAAGTTGTTCTTGAAAAAGATAGGATTTTTTGAAAAGTAGAAGTAGTGGAAGTAATTTTTTTATGAAAAATATGAGAAATGGGTTTTGTAGAGAATTTCATTTTGAGTAAACCCAAATCGTCCTTTTTTAAAAAACTAATTTTTCAACAACATGCAAGAACCCCTAAAAGGTAGAAATGGAATTTGTGGAGAATGTCGTTCTAAGTACACCTAGATCGTCTTTTTTCGAAAAAATAATTTTTCTCCAACATGCAAGAACCCCTCAAAAATAGAATCTACAAAATAATTTTTTTAGGAATATCGAAAATATGGGTTTTATAGGTGCTCGTGTAACGCCCCGTCACGCGAACCCCAAAGGAACAAATAAAACCGCAACAATTTTTTTTTTAAAAGAACATAAGATTGTACTTAACTATTCCAACATTTCATTGTTCTAAGCTGCACAACAAAATCCCTTGGGGTACACAAGGTGACATTACTACACCAACCCATAATAAATACAATAGATTAAACAATAATTAAACAATTACGTAAAACCATTCATTCTCACATCACCATTTAAAACATCCATTAACAATAACCACATTAATAAAAGTAATCCATACTAAACCATATATGCAAAACACAAATGAATTAATCATAAGGATAATATATATATATATATATCCCACAGATACAACATAACATAATTAGCAATTACAATGATAGTTCTCGAATGATTACATGGCCTGAATATACATTACAACAATATGATAGTACAACATAATGAACATATAACAAATTACATCAAGATCGTCCCAACACACATGGGAGTCCATACATGAATAAATAAATTACATCAAGATCCTCCCAACACACGTGGGAGTCCATACATGAATAAATAAATTACATCTAAAGTATGAACATACATCTGGTACATAAGAACACTGGATCATCTACACCTGTATAACTCTGCAATGAAAGAAACAACTACAACCAAAAGGAACCCAATGGGGTGCAAAGCACGTTCCACCCAACCACCCCTGTGCTAGGAGTAGATAGTACTATGTACAGGGGGGTACGCAGCTCCCATTGGCTGCTGTGCACAGTCAGTGGTGGCTACGCACAGCCACCACTGGGGCCTTGGGCAGTACAGCCGCCCACCCCCCACTAACAAATAAATTTTTTATTTTATTTTATATAATTTTATTTTTAATTTTATAATTCTTTTATATAAAAATTCATATTTAAAAAAAAAACAAACATGAAATTCAATAAGGAATAAAATTTGCCTAGAACACTTTTAAAATATATTTTTTACATTAAATCCTAATTTGTACGAAAATACAGAAGAACATTAATAGAACACAACCTTAATTAAATATATTTTATCTAATATCCTCAAAATACTAAATCTGTTATTTAAATACAATAAATTTTTTTATTCTTTTCTCACAAAATAAAATCACACAGGTACATAATATTACTAAAAATACATTTATATAACACAACATAATTGTAACATAAATATGTATATCTAATTTTTGTTTAAATATACATAGAAGTATATATATATATTTAACAGAGATTCAGAACAACAATATAAACAAATAGATTTTCACTTCAAACAATAATTTCATAGTTATTATATTGAAGAAATTCCAAAAAGGATTTTCACTATAATTTTTTCTTCAGAAAAATTCAAACGTTTATAGCAAACAACTTCCAATCACATAAACCTCTTTCAAAGAAAATATAGAGAAATTGATTTGAAAAAACATAGCAACCAGATTTTGTTTATGGAACAATAAAATAATAATAACTTAAAAGAAGAAAACCTGGAGTGCTTTGTTCGATGTAGAATCTATTTTGTAGCCTCTTCTCGATTTCCTGCCTACAACTCTCTTTTAAATCTATCTTTCTTCGAAACAATTCTTTTACCCAGAAGAACCAAAAACAAAATATTTTTCTTTACTTTAACAGCCCAAACAATAGAAAAAAAAAACCCTTATGTCTGTGAAAAACTCTCTCATAATAAAAATAAATAAAAATCCATAAAGCTCTTCATCTTTTTCCTTAAAAATCCTCCTCACTCATTGGTCCCTTTCCGGCTTTTAAAAGCACACACTTCTCTACAATTTTAATTAAAATTTAATTATTTTCTCAAGATATTATCCACAGAAGATTTTCTAATTTAATATGAAGAAAAAGATAATATTTAATTATCATCATCAATATTTATTTAATTTAATTACTTACACTCTTAATTAATTAAATAACTTTTTAATTTACAATATATTTGAAATTCAACATTTAACTAACTCACAATTAAATCAAGTAACAAGACAACATTAGTTAATCGTATAAAATAAAATTAATTAAATAAACACTAACCATAAATAAAATAAATACTCAATAGTTAAACTACACCAAGACAAGGACAAAACCTTGATCATGACACAACAAAACTCGAACCAGGATAATGGAGTTGGGATAGGGATCCTTCCAAATCAACTCCCTTTTTCAACATTGGACCCGTTGGGTTAAATTGATGCTCGCCCTATTCTGCCGAAGCAAGTGGAATCGAGACTTATTCCTGCAAATCCTGCATACAAATATAAATGTCAAGTAACACATAATATATAATCAAAAACATGATATCGTGAGAAGGAATTGCAGCGTAGCAGGGCACTCATGAACGAGTGGTGCTACACTGTCCTCTCACCTAAGCTATACCAACAAATACAACATTAGATGTAAAGTAACAATTCTAACTAACTGATCACATCATAAACTAATTATTAAACCATTGCATCACAATGTATTACTGAACCCAAATTAACTATCATAGAATCACAATATCGACATATATAATATTAAGGAAAAACCATTGCATAATCAAATAATCTAAACACCACATAAAGTATCATAATTCATAATAATCATGTCAATTGTAACAATCAACTAAACTATGCATCCACACACACCAAGCCAGTGAACTAGTCACCATCACAAACCTACTTCACACTAACACATAAGAGTAACAAATAGTAGTAAAGAGTCTCAGCAACATGGGGGTATTACATACTCCCCCCCTAGAACATGGCTTACTCCTAGAAGCCAGTAACTTAAAAATAGGTAATCTTCTCTAATATGGGATGCATCCTCCCATGTCACCGAAGTCTCATCATTTGGTTCCTACTGAACCCGCAAACGACTGATATGCTCTACTTGCATCGCCTACTGTTGGCTCAGAAATGACTGGTACCTGACTATAACTTGTAGTGTTCCCTTGTGGACACTGCCTCGCAATGTCCCTGCTACCCACATGAGAAGTAGCCGGTGCCTCGTCCAAAACCTCTAACTCTAGCCGATGCACTCGATTGTTGAAAGTTGCCTCGCGAAGGTGCCAATTGTGTGCTTTGTGTCAGCTGCATGAAACTATCTGGTCTATTACGTTGCCAACTTCGGATCTTCCAGTTTTGAGATCTATCTCCCTGCTGAGACTGAGAGTTTTCAGGTCTCAATAGGAGTGTTGTTGCTGCTCACCTTTAGTGGGTGCTTGATGGCCTTTAGAGGACCCTGTAGCCAACATCAAACTTCCATGAGAAACAACACCCGATGACGGTGCACTGGCGATCTGAACTCCTATGTGTCCTCCAAATGCCATAGCCAAATTTCCTTCTACTAACTGAGCCTTCTCAACCGCTACCTCTATTGTCTTCGGCTGAAAGATTCACTCCACCACTGATACGGGCGTTTAAGCCCCGAACGAAATGTTGAACCAACATTCCCTCATCATGACTGATTCCTGTATATTGTTTCAATTCATAGTAACGCTGCTCATACTATTCAACGGACATCAACATCTACCTAAGGTCATGAAACTCATCTGCCCTACGTTGCCTCCAATGATTAGAAAGGAAGCGAGCCCTGAACCTACCCAAAAATAACTCCCATGTGACCATGCTGATATCCAAATGTAACTTTTGCTCTTCCAGCCGCCACCAAGTGGACGCAAAGCCTCTTAGATGCATGATTGTGCACTGGGCTTTGGTATTGCTGCCATAGGGGTGCATCGCGAAGCATCAATCCAAATCAATTAACCATGTTTCCACTTCCAGACCTCCTCCAGAACCATCGAATGTAGGCGGATGTGCTCTCATCAAATCTCTCATATGACAAGCTATCACTGCCTCTCGATCTGCGGTTACTTCCCTTCGCCTTGGCGACCTTTCCCTTTCTCTCTCGACCCGCTGCTCCTCCTCTGGCCTGGGTCCCAACCGACCAAGAATCTCTCCCAAAATGTGTTGCAAATGTCCATCCAAATCAAGCTGTCCTGGGTTCTGACCACCTCTAGACGGATTGTGTTGAGGACTCAGTCGTTCCTCGTGCTTTGAACCATGGATACTCGGGGTGATGGAATTCGGCGGTTGGCTCTACGGCCACCACCTCAACCTCTTCTTTGGCCACGACCTCTACCTCGAGGCATGATCCTACACAATAATTAAAGTTATGTATAAGATCAAGAGTTAACGTAAAGGTTGTCTAACAGACACAAACTACCCAGAGGACCCAGCGTTAGCAACCTTGGCTCTTGTACCAAGTTGTAACCAAAGTTGATCGATGGCCCACAAAAACTCAATCACGAGCGATGCATTAAATGCAGTTATAACTCAACAAAAAATGAAGGTTCAGGAAAGGTGATAGAAAATTAGCGTTCGTAATGCACCACTATAGTGCAATCCAGAATCGTAGTAACCAAAGTTGATTAATGGCCCATGAAAACTCAAACACGAGCAGATTCCTAAATGCGGCTATAACTCAAAAAAAAGTGAAGGTTAATGAAAGCCGATAGAAAATATGCATACAAAATGCACAACTATAGTGCAATCCACAATCATATTCACAGAACTGGATTGATGGCCAACAAAAATTCAAACATGAGCGTTTTCCTAAATGCGGCTATAACTCAACAAAAAATGAAGGCTCGTGAAAGGCAATTGAAAATATATGTATAGAATGGACGACTAATGTGCAATCCACAATCGTAGTCAACAAAGGTGATCGATGGCCCAGAAAAACTCAAACACGAGTTGTTTCCTAAGTGCACCTATAACTCAATGAAAAATGAAGGCTCGCAAAAGGCAATAGAAAATATGCATATAGAATGCACAACTACAGTGTAATCCACAATTGTAATCACAAACGTTGATCTATGGTGCACAAAAACACAAACATGAGCATTTTTCTAAATGCAACAATAACTCAACAAAAAATTAAGGATCATGAAAGGTGATTAAAAATATGCGTACAGAATGCACAACTATAGAACTATCCACAATTGTAGTCACCAAAGTTGATTGATGGCCCACAAAAAACTCAAACATGATCGGTTTCCCAAATGTGGCTATAACTCAATAAAAAATGATGGTTCACGAAAGGCGATAGAAAATACGTGGCCCACGAAAATTCAAACACGAGTTGTTCGCTAAGTGTAGTTATAATTCAATGAAAAATGAAGGTTCATGAAAGTCGATAGAAAATATACGTATAGAATGCAAAACTAAAGTGTAATCCACAATTGTAGTTACCAAAGTTGATTGATGGCCCACGAAAACTCAAACAAGAGCGTTTTCCTCAATGCCGCAATAACTCAAGAAAAAAATGAAGGTTGGTGAAAGGCGATTAAAAATAAGCATACAGAATGCAAAACTACTGTACAATCCACAATCGTTGCCTGCAAAGTTGATTGATGGCCCACAAAAATTCAAACACAAGCGGTTTCCTAACTGCAGCTATAACTCAAAAAGAAATGAAGGTTCACAGAAAGCAATAGAAAATATGTTTATACAATGCACAAATAAAATGTAATCTACAAGCATAGTCACGAAAGTTGGTCGATGGCCCACAAAAACTAGAACACGAGTGGTTTCCTAAATGTGGGTATAACTCAACAAAAAATGAAAGTTCGCGTTAGTCGATAGAAAATATGCGTACATAATGCACAACAATTCTAATCACCAAAGTTGATCGATAGCCCACAAAAACTCAAAAATAGGCAGTTTCCTATATGTGGCTATAACTAAACAAAAAATGAAGGTTTGCAAAATGCGAGAGAAAAAATGCTAATAGATTGCTTAACTACAATTTCATCCACAATCGTAATCACCAAAGTTGATCGATGGCCAACGAAAACTCAAACTCGAGTGGTTTCCTAAATTCAGCTATAACTCAACAAAAACTGAACGTTCACGAAAGGTGATAGAAAATACACGTAAAAAATGGACAACTATAGTGCACTCCACAATTGCAGTCACCAAAGTTGATCAATGGCCTACGAAAATTCAAACACGAGTAGTTATAATTCAATGAAAAATGAAGGTTCATGAAAGTCGATAGAAAATATGCATATAGAATGCACAACTAAAGTGTAATCCACAATCGTAGTTACCAAAGTTGATTGATGGCCCACGAAAACTCAAAAAGGAGCGTTTTCCTAAATGCCAAAATAACTCAAGAAAAAATGAAGGTTTGTGAAAGGCGATTAAAAATAAGCATACAGAATGCACAACTACTATACAATCCACAATCGTTGTCTCCAAAGTTGAGCAATGGCCCACAAAAACACAAACATAAGTGGTTTCCTATATTCTGCTATAACTCAATGAAAAATGAAGGCTCACGAAAGGTGATAGAAAATAACTGTATAGAATGCACAACTATAGTGTAATCCACAATCGTAGTCACCAAATTTAATCGACGGCCCAGGAAAACACAAACACAAGCATTTTCCTAACTGCGGTTATAAGTCAAGAAAAAATGAAGTTTCATGAAAGGCAATTAAAAATATGTGTATAGAATGCACAACTACAGTCCAATCCAAAATCGTTGTCAACAAAGTTGATCGATGGCCCACGAAAACATGAGTGTTTTTCCTAAATGCAACTATAACTCAATAAAAAATGAAGGTTTACGAAAGGGGATAGAAAATACATGTACATAATGGAAAAATACAGTGAAACGCACAGTCGTAGTCACCACAATTGATTGATGGCCCACAAAAACTCAAACAAGAGCCGTTTCCTAGGTGCAACTATAACTCAAAAAAAATGAAGGCTCACGGAAAGCAATAGAAAATACGTGTACACAATGCACAACTACAATGTAATCTACAAGCATAGTCACGAAAGTTGGTCGATGGCCCACAAAATCTCGAACACGAGCGGTTTCCTAAATGCGGGTATAACTCAACAAAAAATGAAGGTTCACGTCAATCGATAGAAAATATGCATACATAATGCACAAAAACAGTGCAATCAACAATTGTAATCACCAAAGTTAATCGATAGCCCACAAAAACTTAAAAACAAGCAATTTCCTATATATGGCTATAAACTAAACAAAAAATGAATGTTCGTGAAAGGCGAGAGAAAAAACGCACATAGATCGCTTAACTACAGTTTCATCCACAATTGTAGTCACCAAAGTTGATCGATGGCCCAAGAAAACTCAAACTCGAGTGGTTTCCTAAATTCAGCTATAAGTCAACAAAAAATGAACGTTCACGAAAGGCGATAGAAAATACACGTACAAAATGGACAACTACAGTGCCATTTACAATTGCAGTCACCAAAGTCAATGGCCCACGAAAATTCAAACACGAGTTGTTCTCTAAGTGTAGTTATAATTCAATGAAAAATGAAGATTCATGAAAGTCGATAGAAAACATGCGTATAAAATGCACAATTAAAGTGTAATCCACAATCGTAGTTACCAAAGTTGATTGATGGCCCACGAAAACTCAAACAGGAGGGCTTTCCTAAATGCCGCAATAACTCAAGAAAAAATGAAGGTTTGTGAAAGGTGATTAAACATAAGCATACAGAATGCACAACTACTGTACAATCCACAATCGTTGTCTCCAAAGTTGATCAATGGCCCACAAAAACTCAAACATAAGTGGTTTCCTAAATTCTGCTATAACTCAATGAAAAATGAAGGTTCACGAAAGGTGATAGAAAATAAGTGTATAGAATGCACAACTATAGTGTAATCCAATATCGTAATCACCAAAGTTGATCGATGGCCCTAGAAAAGTCAAACATGAGCGTGTTCCTAAATATGGCTATAATTCAAAAAAAAATGAAGGTTTGTGAAAGGACATTAAAAATATGCGTACATAATGCACAAATACAGCACAATCCACAATCATAGTTACCAAAGTTGATCAATTGCCAACAAAAACTCAAATATGAGCAGTTTCTTAAATATGGCTATAACTCAACAAAAAATAAAGGTTCGCGAATTGCGATAGAAAATACATGTACAGAATTCACAACTATAGTGTAATCCACAATCGTAGTCACCAAATTTGATTGATGGCCTAACAAAACACAAACACGAGCGTTTTTCTAATTGCGGTTATAACTCAAGAAAAAATGAAGTTTCATGAAGGCATTAAAAATATGTGTATAGAATGCACAACTACAGTACAATCCACAATCATTTTTGACAAAGTTGATCGATGGCCAATGAAAACATGAGTGTTTTTCCTAAATGCAGCTATAACTCAACAAAAAATGAAGGTTCACGAAAGGGGATAGAAAATACATGTACATAATGGAAAACTACAGTGAAATGCATAATTGTAGTCACCATAGTTGATCGGTGGCCCACAAAAATTCAAACACAAACAGTTTCCTAACTGCAGCTATAACTCAAAAAGAAATGAAGGTTCACGGAAAGCAATAGAAAATATGTTTATACAATGCACAAATAAAATGTAATCTACAAGTATAGTCACGAAAGTTGGTCGATGGCCCACAAAAACTCGAACACGAGTGGTTTCCTAAATGCGGGTATAACTCAACAAAAAACGAAGGTTCACGTCAGTTGATAGAAAATATGCGTACATAATGCACAACAATTGTAATCACCAAAGTTGATCGATAGCCCACAAAAACTCAAAAATAGGTAGTTTCCTATATGTCAGTTTCATCCACAATCGTAATCACCAAAGTTGATCGATGGCCGATGAAAACTCAAACTCGAGTGGTTTCCTAAATTCAGCTATAACTCAACAAAAACTGAACGTTCACGAAAGGTGATAGAAAATACGCGTACAAAATGGACAACTATAGTGCACTCCACAATTGCAGTCACCAAAGTTGATCAATGGCCTACGAAAATTCAAACACGAGTAGTTCACTAAGTGTAGTTATAATTCAATGAAAAATGAAGGTTCATGAAAGTCGATAGAAAATATGCGTATAGAATGCACAACTAAAGTGTAATCCACAATCGTAGTTACCAAAGTTGATTGATGGCCCACGAAAACTCAAAAAGGAGCATTTTCCTAAATGCCAAAATAACTCAAGAAAAAATGAAGGTTCGTGAAAGGCGATTAAAAATAAGCATACAAAATGCACAACTACTGTGCAATCCAAAATCGTTGTCTCCAAAGTTGAGCAATGGCCCACAAAAACACAAACATAAGTGGTTTCCTAAATTCTGCTATAACTCAATGAAAAATGAAGGTTCACGAAAGGTGATAGAAAATAACTGTATAGAATGCACAACAATAGTGTAATCCACAATCGCAGTCACCAAATTTAATCGACGGCCCAGGAAAACACAAACACGAGCATTTTCCTAACTGCGGTTATATGTCAAGAAAAAATGAAGTTTCATGAAAGGCAATTAAAAATATGTGTATAGAATGCACAACTAAAGTACAATCCAAAATCGTTGTCGACAAAGTTGATCGATGGCCCACGAAAACATGAGTGTTTTTCCTAAATGCAACTATAACTCAATAAAAAATGAAGGTTTATGAAAGAGGATAGAAAATACACGTACATAATGGAAAAATATAGTGAAATGCACAATCGTAGTCACCACAGTTGATCGATGGCGCACAAAAACTCAAACAAGAGCCGTTTCCCAAGTGCAACTATAACTCAAAAAAAAATGAAGGCTAACGGAAAGCAATAGAAAATTTGTGTATACAATGCACAACTACAATGTAATCTACAAGCATAGTCACGAAAGTTGGTAGATGGCCCACAAAATCTTGAACACGAGCGGTTTCCTAAATGCGGGTATAACTCAACAAAAAATGAAGGTTCACGTCAATTGATAGAAAATATGCATACATAATGCACAAAAATAGTGCAATCAAGAATTGTAATCACCAAAGTTGATTGATAGCCCACAAAAACTCAAAAACAAGCAGTTTCCTATATGTGGTTTTAAACTAAACAAAAAATGAAGGTTCGCGAAAGGCGAGAGAAAAAACGCGTATAGATTGCTTAACTATAGTTTCATCCACAACCGTAGTCACAAAAGTTGATCGATGGCCCAAGAAAACTTAAACTCGAGTGGTTTCCTAAATTCAGCTATAAGTCAACAAAAAATGAACGTTCACGAAAGGCGATAGAAAATACACGTAAAAAATGGACAACTATAGTGCCATCTGCAATTGCAGTCACCAAAGTTGATCAATGGCCCACGAAAATTCACACACGAGTTGTTCTCTAAGTGTAGTTATAATTCAATGAAAAATGAAGGTTCATGAAAGTCGATAGAAAATATGCGTATAAAATGCACAATTAAAGTGTAATCCACAATCGTAGTTACCAAAGTTGATTGATGGCCCACGAAAACTCAAACAGGAGGGCTTCCCTAAATGCCGCAATAACTCAAGAAAAAATGAAGGTTTGTGAAAGGTGATTAAACATAAGCATACAAAATGCAAAACTACTGTACAATAAACAATCGTTGTCTCCAAAGTTGATCAATGGCCCACAAAAACTCAAACATAAGTGGTTTCCTAAATTCTGCTATAACTCAATGAAAAATGAAGGTTCACGAAAGGTGATAGAAAATAAGTGTATAGAATGCACAACTATAGTGTAATCCACAATCGTAGTCACCAAAGTTGATCGATGGCCCTAGAAAAGTCAAACACGAGCGTGTTCCTAAATATAAGTACATAATGCACAAATACAGCACAATCCACAATCATAGTTACCAAAGTTGATCGATTGCCCACAAAAACTCAAATATGAGCAGTTTCTTAAATATGGCTATAACTCAACAAAAAATAAAGGTTCGCGAATTGCGATAGAAAATACATGTATAGAATTTACAACTATAGTGTAATCCACAATCGTAGTCACCAAATTTGATCGATGGCCCAGCAAAACACAAACACGAGCGTTTTCCTAACTGCGGTTATAACTCAAGAAAAAATGAAGTTTCATGAAAGGCATTAAAAATATGTGTATAGAATGCACAACTACAGTACAATCCACAATCATTTTTGACAAAGTTGATCGATGGCCAATGAAAACATGAGTGTTTTTCCTAAATGCAGCTATAACTCAACAAAAAATGAAGGTTCACGAAAGGGGATAGAAAATACACGTACATAATGAAAAACTACATTGAAATGCATAATTGTAGTCACCATAGTTGATCGATGGCCCACAAAAATTCAAACACAAGCAGTTTCCTAACTGCAGCTATAACTCAAAAAGAAATGAAGGTTCACGGAAAGCAATAGAAAATATGTTTATACAATGCACAAATAAAATGTAATCTACAAGCATAGTCACGGAAGTTGGTCGATGGCCCACAAAAACTCGAACACGAGTGGTTTCCAAAATGCGGGTATAACTCAACAAAAACTGAAGGTTCACGTCAGTCGATAGAAAATATGCATACATAATGCACAACAATTGTAATCACCAAAGTTGATCGATAGCCCACAAAAACTCAAAAATAGGCAGTTTCCTATATGTGGCTATAACTAAACAAAAAATGAAGGTTCGCAAAAGGCGAGAGAAAAAATGCGAATAGATTGCTTAACTACAGTTTCATCCACAATCGTAATCACCAAAGTTGATCGATGGCCGACGAAAACTCAAACTCGAGTGGTTTCCTAAATTCAGCTATAACTCAACTAAAACTGAATGTTCACGAAAGGTGATAGAAAATACGCGTACAAAATGGACAACTATAGTGCACTCCACAATTGCAGTCACCAAAGTTGATCAATGGCCTACGAAAATTCAAACACGAGTAGTTCACTAAGTGTAGTTATAATTCAATGAAAAATGAAGGTTCATGAAAGTCGATAGAAAATATGCGTATAGAATGCACAACTAAAGTGTAATCCACAATCGTAGTTACCAAAGTTGATTCGCCCACGAAAACTCAAAAAGGAGCGTTTTCCTAAATGCCAAAATAACTCAAGAAAAAATGAAGGCTCGTGAAAGGCGATTAAAAATAAGCATACAGAATGCACAACTACTGTACAATCCACAATCGTTGTCTCCAAAGTTGAGCAATGGCCACAAAAACACAAACATAAGTGGTTTCCTAAATTCTACTATAACTCAATGAAAAATGAAGGTTCACGAAAGGTGATAGAAAATAACTGTATAGAATGCACAACTATAGTGTAATCCACAATCGTAGTCACCAAATTTAATCGACGGCCCAGGAAAACACAAACACGAGCATTTTCCTAACTGTGGTTATATGTCAAGAAAAAATGAAGTTTCATGAAAGGCAATTAAAAATATGTGTATAGAATGCACAACTAAAGTACAATCCAAAATTGTTGTCGACAAAGTTGATTGATGGCCCACGAAAACATGAGTGTTTTTCCTAAATGCAACTATAACTCAATAAAAAATGAAGGTTTACGAAAGAGGACAGAAAATACACGTACATAATGGAAAAATACAGTGAAATGCACAATCGTAGTCACCACAGTTGATCGATGGCCCACAAAAAATCAAACAAGAGCCGTTTCCTAGGTGCAACTATAAGTCAAAAAAAAATGAAGGCTCACGGAAAGCAATAGAAAATACGTGTATACAATGCACAACTACAATATAATCTAGAAGCATAGTCACGAAAGTTGGTAGATGGCCCACAAAAACTCGAACACGAGCGGTTTCCTAAATGCAGGTATAACTCAACAAAAAATGAAGGTTCACGTCAATCGATAGAAAATATGCATACATAATGCACAAAAATAGTGCAATCAACAATTGTAATCACCAAAGTTGATCGATAGCCCACAAAAACTTAAAAACAAGCAGTTTCCTATATATGTGGCTATAAACTAAACAAAAAATGATGGTTCGTGAAAGGCTAGAGAAAAAACACGTATAAATTGCTTAACTACAGTTTCATCCACAATCGTAGTCACCAAAGTTGATCGATGGCCCAAGAAAACTCAAACTCGAGTGGTTTCCTAAATTCAGCTATAACTCAACAAAAAATGAATGTTCACGAAAGGTGATAGAAAATACACGTACAAAATGGACAACTATAGTGCAATTAGCAATTGCAATCACCAAAGTTGATCAATGGCCCACGAAAATTCAAACACGAGTTGTTCTCTAAGTGTAGTTATAATTCAATGAAAAATGAAGGTTCATCAAAGTCGATAGAAAATATGCGTATAAAATGCACAATTAAAGTGTAATCCACAATCGTAGTTACCAAAGTTGATTGATGGCCCACGAAAACTCATACAGGAGGGCTTTCCTAAATGCCGCAATAACTCAAGAAAAAATGAAGGTTTGTGAAAGGTGATTAAACATAAGCATACAGAATGCACAACTACTGTACAATTCACAATCATTGTCTCCAAAGTTGATCAATGGCCCACAAAAACTCAAACATAAGTGGTTTCCTAAATTCTGCTATAACTCAATGAAAAATGAAGGTTCGCGAAAGGTGATAGAAAATAAGTTTATAGAATGCACAACTATAGTGTAATCCACAATCGTAGTCACCAAAGTTGATCGATGGCCCTAGAAAAAGTCAAACACAAGTGTGTTCCTAGATATGGCTATAACTAAAAAAAAAAAAGAAGGTTCGTGAAAGGACATTCAAAATATACGTACATAATCCACAAATATAGTACAATCCACAATCCTAGTTACCAAAGTTGATCGATTGCCCACAAAAACTCAAAAAAGAATTCAAAATTGATCGATTGCCCAATATCACAGTGTAATCCAAAATCGTAGTCACCAAATTTGATCGATGGCCCAGGAAAACATAAACACGAGCGGTTTCCTATGTGCAGCTATAACTAAAAAAAGAATGAATGTTCACAGAAAGCAATAGAAAATACATGTATACAATGCATAACTACAATGTAATCTACAAGCATAGTCACGAAAGTTGGTTGATGGCTCACAAAAACTTGAACATGAGCGATTTCCTAAATGCGGGTATAACTCAACAAAAATTGAAGGTTCACTTCAGTCGATAGAAAATATGCGTACATAATGCACAGCAACAGTTCAATCAACAATTGTAATCACCAAAGTTGATCGATAGCCCACAAAAACTCAAAAATAAGTAGTTTCTTATATGTGGCTATAACTAAACAAAAAATGAAGGTTCGCGAAAGGCATGAGAAAAAAACATCTAGATTGCTTAACTACAGTTTCATCCACAATCGTACTCACCAAAGTTGATCGATGGCCCACGAAAACTCAAACTCGAGTAGTTTCCTAAATTCAGCTATAACTCAACAAAAAATGAACGTTCACAAAAGGTGATAGAAAATACACATACAAAATGTACAACTACAGTGCACTCCACAATTGCAGTCACCAAAGTTGATCAATGGCCCACGAAAATTCAAACACGAGTTGTTCTCTAAGTGTAGTTATAATTCAAGGAAAAATTCATGTTAATGAAAGTCAATAGAAAATATGCATATAGAATGCACAACTAAAGTGCAATCCACAATCGTAGTTATCAAAGTTGATCAATGGCCCATGAAAACTCAAACAGGAGCAATTTCCTAAATGCGGCTATAACTCAACTAAAAATAAAGGTTCACAAAAGCTGATAGAAAATATGCATACAAAATGGACAACTACAGTGCAATCCACAATCGTGGTCACCAAACTTGATCGATGGCCCATGAAAGCTCAAACATGAGTGGTTTTCGAAATGCGGCTATAACTCAGCAAAAAATAAAGGTTTGTGAAAGGCGATAGAAATTAAGTGTATAGAATGCACAACTATTGTGTAATTCACAAGTGTAGTCACCAAAGTCTTCAACAAAAAATGAAGGTTCGTGAAAGGCGATAGAAAATACACGTACAAAATGGACAACTACAATGCAATCCATAATTGTAGTCTTCAAGATTGATCAATGTCCCACGAAAATGCAAACACAAGCGGTTTCCTATATGTGGCTATAATTAAACAAAAATGAAGGTTCGTGAAAGTCAATAGAAAATACGCGTATGCAATGCACAACCGTAGTAAGCAAAGTTGATTGATGGCCCAGGAAAACTCAAACATGAGTGGTATCCTAAGTGCGGCTATAACTCAACAAAAAATGAAAGTTCATGAAAGACAATACAAAATAAACGTATAGGATGCAAAACTATAGTGTGTAGTCCATAATCGTAGGCACCAAAGTTGATTGATGGCCCACGAAAACTCAAACACTAGTGTTTTCTTAAATGCAGCTATAAGATAAAAAAAATTAAGGTTCTTTAAAAGCCATTAAAAATATGCGTACAGATTGCACAACTATAGTACAATCCACAATTATAGTCACCAAAGTTGATCGATGGCCCACGAAAACTCAAACTCAAACGGTTTCCTAAATGCAGCTATAACTCAACAAAAAGTGAAGGTTTACGAAGGGCGATAAAAAATACGAGTACAAAATGGACAATTACAGTGCAATCCACAATTGTAGTCACCAAAGTTGTTCAATGGCCCACAAACACTCAAACACGAGTGGTATCCTATGAGCGCCTATAATTCAATGAAAACTGAAAGTTCATAAAAGGAAATAGAAAATACGCATATAAAATGCACAACTACAGTGTAATCCACACGCATAGTCACCAAGGTTGATCAATGGCCCAGGAAAACTCAAACACGAGTGGTTTCCGAAGTGTGGCTATAACTCAACGAAAAATGAAGGTTCGTGAAAGGCGATAGAAAATACGTGTATAAAATGCACAACTATAGTGTAGTCCACAATCGTAGTCTCATGAAAGTTGATCGATAGCCCAAGAAAACTCAAACTCGAGCAGTTTCCTCAATGCAAGTATAACTAAACAAAAAATTGAAGGCTCACGAAATGCGAGAAAATACACATAGAGGATGAACAACTACAGTGCAATCGATCAACTTTGGTGACTACGATTGTGGTTGTACTGTAGTTGTCCATTTTGTACGTGTATTTCTTGTCGCCTTTTGTGATCCTTTATTTTTTGGTTGAGTTACAACCACATTTAAGAAAATACGTGTATATAATGCACATCTACAATGTAATCTATAAGCGTAGTCACCAAAGCTGATTGATCGCCCACGAAAACTCAAACTCGAGGGGTTTCCTAAATACATTACTAACTCAACAAAAAATGAAGGTTCGCGAAAGTCGATAGTAAATACACATACATAATGGTCAACTACAGTGCAATCCACAATCACAGTCAACAAAGTTGATCGATGGCCTACAAAAACTTCATCGTGCATCGATAAACTTTGGTGACTACGATTGTGGATTACACTGTAGTTGTGCATTATTATACGTAGATAATAATGCACAACTACTCAACTTTAGTCACCAAAGTTGAGTAGTTTTCTTGACATACACTAAAGGGACCCAGATTGTCCATTTTTTAAAAAACTAAGTTATTCTTGAAAAAGATAGATTTTTTTGAAAAGTAGAAGCAATAGAGGTATCAGACCTAAATTTTTTAAATCTTCTTATGAAAAACCTAAGAAATGGGTTTTGTAGAGAATGCGATTCCGAGTAAACATAGATTGTCCTTTTTCCGAAAAACTAATTTTTCACCAACATGCAAAAACTCCTCAAAAATAGAATCTATGAAATAATTTTTTTTGGGAAAATCAAAAATATGGGTTTTATAGGTGCTCAAGAGCTAAAGAGACTCAGATCATTTGTTTTTTGAAAAAATAAGTTATTCCTTAAAAGGATAGACTTTTTTGAAAAGTAGAAGCAGTAGAGTTACACAACAAAGACAAAGAATTTGAATCTTTTTATAAAAAATCTAAGAAATGGGTTTTGTAGAGAATGTCTTTCTGAGTAAACCCAAATCATCCTTTTTTCGAAAAACCAATTTTTCACCAGCATGCAAGAACCCCTCAAAAATAGAATCTATGAAACTAATTTTTTTGGAAAATCGAAAATTTGGGTTTTATAGGTGTTCGTGAGCTAAAGAGACCCAGATTGTCCCTTTTTCGAAAAAATGATTTCTTCTTGAAAAAGATATATTTTTTGGAAAAGTAGAAGCAGTGGAGGTAACAGAGGCAAATTTTTTGAATCTTTTTATGAAAAATCTGAGAAGTGAATTTTGTAGAGATTGTCGTTTTGAGTAGACCCAGATCGTCCCTTTTTCGAAAAACTAATTTTTCAACAATATGCAAGAACCCCTCAACATAGAATATACGAAACAATTTTTTTTGGAAATTCAAAAATATGGGTTGTATAGGTGCTCGACAGATAAAGACACCCAGATCATCTATTTTTAAAAAAAATAAGTTGTTCTTCAAAAAGATAGATTGTTTTGAAAAGTAGAAGCAATAGAGGTTAGAAAGGAATTTTTTTTTAATCTTTTAATGAAAAATCTGACAAATGGTTTCTGTACGGAGTGTCCTTCTAAATAGACCCAGATCGTCCTCTTTTCGAAAAATAATTTTTCACCAACTGCAATAACCTCTCAAAAATAGAATCTACGAAACAATTTTTTTTGGGAAAATAGAAAATATGGGTTTTATAGGTGTTGGTGTGTTGAAGAGATTCAAATTGTTTACTTTTTGAAAAAATAAGTTGGTCTTGAAAAAGATTGATTTTTTTGAAAACTAGAAGTAGTAGAGGTTTGCAAATCTTTTCAATCTTTTTATGAAATATCTGAGAAATGGATTTTCTAGAGAATGTCTTTCTGAGTAGACCTAGATCATCCTTATATTGAAAATCTAATTTTTCACCAACATGCAAGAACCCATCAAAAATAGAATCTACGAAACAATTTTTTTTGGAAAATTGAAAATATGGGTTTTATAGGTTTTATGTGCTAAAGAGACCCAGATCGTCCGTTTTAAAAAAAAAAAAAACTTTTTCTTGAAAGAGATAAGACTTTTTTAAAAAGTAGTAGCAGTAGAGCAGAGATAAATTTTTTGAATCTTTATATGAAATTGGGATAAATGGGTTTTGTAGAGAATGCCATTCTAAATTGACCCAAATCATTTTTTTTTCGAAAAACTAATATTTCACCAACATGCAAGAACCTCTCAAAAATAGACCCTCTTGTGTACTAAAGAGACCTAGATCGTCCATTTTTGAAAAAATAAGTTCTCAAAAAAGATAGATTTTTTTCAAAATTAGAAGTAGTATAGGTAACACACAGGCAATTTTTTTTAATGTTTTTATAAAAAATCAGAGAAATTGGGTTTTGTATAGAATGTCGTTCTTAGTAGACCCAAATTGTCCTTTTTTTGAAAAACTAATTTTTTTTGGGAAAATCAAAAATATGGGTTTTATAGGTGTTGGTGTGCTGAAGATATTCAGATAGTCAGATAGATTGTTTTTCCAAAAATGAATGATCTGGATCTACTTAGAATGAAAATCTCTAAAATACCCATTTCTCGGATTTTTCATAAAAAGATTCAAAAAATTTGTCTCTCTTACCTCAACAGCTTCTAGTTTTCAAAAAAATCTATCTTATTCAAGAACATCTTATTTTTTCAAAAAACAGACGATCTAAATCTCTTCAGAGAACGAGCACCTATGAAACCCATATTTTTTATTTTCCCAACAAAAATTGTTTCGTAGATTCTATTTTTGAGGGGTTCTTGCATGTTGGTGAAAATTTTGTTTTTCAAAAAAAGGACAATCTGGGTCTACTCAGATCGACATTCTTTACAAACCCATTTTTCAGATTTTTCATTGAAAGATTGAATTTTTTTGCCTATGTTACCTTTATTGCTTCTACTTTAAAAAAAAAAAAAATCCTTTTTCAAAAACAAATAATTTCAAAAAACGAACAATCTTGGTCTCTTTAGCACACGAGCACCTATAAAACCCATATTTCAATTTTCTGAAGAAAAAAAATAGCTCGTAGATTCTATTTTTCAAAAAAAACTCTATCCTTTTCAAAAACAACCTATTTTTTCAAAAACCCTACAATCTGGGTCTCTTTAGCACATGAGTACCTATAAATCCCATATTTTTTATTTTCCCAAAAAAATTTGTTTCGAACATTCCATTTTTGAGGGGTCCTTGTATGTTGGTCAAATATTACTTTTTTGAAAAAGGGACGATCCGGGTCTACTCAGAATGACATTCTCTACAAAAAATGAAGCTTATCTATTGACAATTTAATAATAAAGTGTATTCAAAAATGACATTCTCTAGAAAAAATGACCTTTAGCTAAACACTTATTACTACTGTACAATCAACAATCACAGTCACCAAATTTGATCGATGGCCCACAAAAACTTGATAACTCGAGCAGTTCCCTAAATGTGGCTATAACTCAACAAAAAATGAAGGTACACAAAAGGCAATTGAAAATATGAGTACAAAATGGATAACTATAGTGCAATCCACAATCGTAGTCACCAAAGTTGATTGATGGCCCACGAAAACTCAAAGACGAAAGGTTTCCTCAATGTGGCTATAACTCTTCAAAAAATGAAGGTTCGCGAAAGGCGATAGAAAATACACATACAAATTGGACAACTATAGTGCAATCCACAATCGTAGTCACAAAAGTTGATCAATGGACCACAAAAATTCAAATACGAGTAATTTCCTAAATACGGCTATAACTCAACAAAAATTGAATGTTTGTTAAAGGTGATTAAAAATATGTGTACAGAATGCACAACTACTGTACAATCCACAATCGTAGTCATCAATTTGATCGATGATCTACCAAAACTCAAACATGAGCGTTTTCCTAAATGCAGATATAACTCAACAAAAAATAAAGGTTCATGAAAGGCGTTAAAAAATACGGCTACGGATTGGACAACTACCGTGCAATCCACAATCGTAGTCACCAAAGTTGATCGATGGCCCACGAAAACTCTAATATGAGAGGTTTTCTAAATGCGTCTATAACTCAACAAAAATTTAAGGTTTGTGAAAGGCGATTAAAAATATGCGTACAAAATGCACAACTACTATAAAATCCACAGCCGTAGTCACCAAAGTTGATCGATGGCCCACAAAAAATCACACTAGAGCGGTTTCCTCAATGTGGCTATGACTCAACAAAAAATGAATGTTTGAAAACTCACAATCCACAATCGTAGTCACCAAAGTTCATTGATGGCCCAAAAAAACTCAAACATGAGCAGTTTCCTAAATGCGGCTATAACTCAACAAAAAAAAAGGTTCAAAAAAGGTTATAGAAAATATGTGTATAGAATTCACAACTACAGTTTAATCCACAATCATCTAGTCACCAAAGTTGACCAATGGCCCATGAAAACTTAAACATGAGCGGTTTCCCAAATGCAACTATAACTCAACAAAAAATGAAATTTCATGAAAGGTGATAGAAAATACGCATACATAAAGGACAACTACAGTGCAATCCACAATCGTAGTCACCAAAGTTGATCGATGGCCCACGAAGACTCAAACAATAGCAGTTTCCTAAATCGGGCTACAACTTCAAAAAAAATGAAGGTTCCTTAAAGGGGAAAAAAATACGCGTATAGAATGTACAACTAAAGTGTAGTCCACAATCGTAGTCACCAAAGTTGGTCGATGGCTGACGAAAACTCAAACACGAGAGGTTTCCTAAATGTCGCTATAACTCAACAAACAATGAAGGCTCACAAAAGGTGATAGAAAATACGTGTAGAAAATCAAAAAATACAGTGCAAGCCTTTATCGTAGTCACCAAAGTAGATCGAATGCCCACGAAAACTCAAATACGAGTGTTTTCCTAAATACTGCTATAACTAAGCAAAAAATGAAGGTTCATGAAAGGAGATTAAAAATATGCATACAAAATGCACAACTAAAGTACAATCCACAATCGTAGCCACCAAAGTTGATTGATGGCCCACAAAAACTAAAACATGAGTGGTTTCCTAAATACGGCTATAACTCAAGAAAAAATGAAGGTTTGCAAAAGGTGATAGAAAATACACATATAAATAGAAAACCTACTTTGTAATCCATCGATGTAGTTACCATAGATGATCGATGGCCCACAAAAACTCAAACATGAGCGGTTTCCTAAATGTAGTTATAACACAACAAAAAATGAAGATTCACGAAAGGCGATAGAAAATACGCATATAGAATGCACAACTAAAATGTAATCCACAAGTGAAGTCACCAAAGATGATTGATAGCCTATAAAAACTTAACCACAACCGGTTTCCTAACTGCGACTATAACTAACCAAAAAATGAAGGTTCAAAAAAGGCAATAGAAAATTATCGTTCATAATGCACAACTAAAGTGCAATCCACAATCGTAATCACCAAAGTTGATAGATGGCCCCAGAAAACTCAACAAAAAATGAACAACTACAGCGCAATCCACAATTGTAGTCACCACACTTGATCGATGGTCCATGAAAACTCAAATACGTAGCGATTTCCTAAGTGCATTTATAACTCAACAAAAAACTAAGGTTCACGAAAGGAGATAGAAAATAAGATTTCATAATGCACAACTACAATGCAATCCGCAATCATAGCCAGAAAAGTTGATCGATGGCCCACGAAAACTCCAACAGGAGTGGTTTCCTAAATGCGGCTATAACTCAAGAATAAATGAACATGTGCGAAAGATGATAGAAAATACGCGTACAGAATGGACAACTACAGTGCACTGCACAATCGTAGTCACCAAAGTTGATTGATGGGAGACAAAAAGTCAAACACGAGAGGTTTTCGAAGTGCGGCTATAACTCGACAAAAATTGAAGGCTCACGAAAGGTGATAGAAACCAGGCATATAAAATGCACAACTATAGTGTAATCTATAATCGTCCTTAGCAAAGTTGATTGATGGCCCATGCAAACTCAAACATGAGTGTTTTCCTCAATGCGGCTATAACTCAACAACAAATGAAGGTTTGTGAAAGGTGATTAAAAATATGCATACAAAATGCACAACTACAATACAATGAAGGCCATCAAAAGCTAAAACATGAACGGTTTCCTAAATGTGGCTATAAGTTAAGAAAAAATTAAGGTTCACAAAAGGCAATAGAAAATACATGTATAGAATGCACAACTATTGTGCAATCCACAATCGTAGTAACCAAACTTGATCGATAGCCCACGAATACTCAAACATGAGCGATTTCCTAACTGCAGCTATAACTAAAGGAAAAATGAAGGTTCATGAAAGTCGATAAAAAATAAGCATATAGAATGCACAACTGCAGTGTAATTCACAATCATAGTGAGCAAAGTTGATCGATGGCCAATGAAAACTCAAGCACGAGCGTTTTCCTAAATACGGCTATAACTGAATAAAAAATGAATATTCGTGAAAGGTGATAAAAAATATACATACAAAATGTACAACTATAGTACAATCCACAATCTTAGTCACCAAAGTTGATCAATGGCCCACAAAAAGTCAAACATGAGTGGTTTCCTAATTTCGGCTATATCTCAACAAAAAATGAAGGTTTGTGAAAGGCGATAGAAAATGCGCGTATAAAATGCACAACTACTATGTAATCCACAAGCGTAGTTACCAAAGTTGATCAATGGCAATGAAAACTTAAACTCATGTAAATTTTGCTATAACTCAACAAAAAATGAAGGTTTGCGAAAGGCGATAGAAAATGCATGTACAAAATGGACAACAACAATGCAATCCACAATCATAGTCACCAAAGTTAATTGATTGCCCACGAAAACTCAAACACGAGCAGTTTCCTAAGTGTTGCTATAACTCAATCAAAAATGAAGGTTTGCGAAAGGCGATAGAAAATATGCATACAAAATGCACAACTACAATGCAATCCAAAATCGTACTCACCAAAGTTCATTGATGGCCCCCGAAAACTCAAACACGAGCAGTTTCCTAAGTGAGGTTATAACTCAATGAAAAATGAAGGTTCATGAAAGGCGATAGAAAATACGCGTATAGAATGCACAACTACAGTGTAATCCACAATTGCAATCACCAAAGTTGATCAACGGCCCACGAAAAGGAACACACGATCATTTTCCTAAAAGCTGCTATAACTCAACAAAACATAAAGGTTCATGAAAGGCGATTAAAAATATGCGTACAAAATGCATAACTACAGTACAATCTACAATTATAGTCACCAAAGTTGATACATGGCCCATGAAAACTCGAACACGAGCGTTTTCCTAAATGCGGCTATAACTCAACTAAAAAAGAAGGTTCATGAAAGGTGATTAAAAATATGTGTACAGAATGCACAACTACAGTGCAATCCACAATCGTAGTCAACAAAGTTCATTCATCACCCTCAAAAAATCAAACATGGTTTCCTAAATGCTGATATAAATTAAAAAAAACTGAAGGTTCACGAAAGGCGAGAGAAAATACACGTATAGAATGCACAACTATAGTGTAATCCACAATCGTAGTAAGCAAAGCTGATCGTTGGCTCAAAAAAAGTCAAACACGAGTGGTTTCCTAAATGTGGCTATAACTCTACAAAAAATGAAGGTTCATAAAAGCGATAGAAAATACGCGTATAAAACGAACAACTATAGTGTTGTCCACAATCATAGTCACTGAAGTTGACCAATGGCCCACGAAAACTCAAACACGAGTTGTTTCCTAAATGCGGCTATAACCAAACAGAAAATGAAGGTTCACAAAAGGCAATAGAAAATATTCGTATAAAATGCACAACTACAGTGTAATCAATAAGCATAGTTACCAAAGATGAACGATGGCCCACAAAAACTCAAACATGCGCGGTTTCCTTAATGCAGCTATAACTCAATAAAAAATGAAGGTTCGCGAAAGCCAATAGAAAATACACGTATAGAATGCATAGCTACAGTGTAATCCACAATCATACTCACCAAAGTTGATCGATGGCTTACAAAAACTAAAACATGAGCATTTTCCTAAATGCGACTATAACTCAACAAAAAATGATGGTTCGAGAAAGGTGATTAAAACTATGCGCACAGAATGCACAACTATAGTACAATCCACAATCATAGTCTGGTACCAACATTCATTGATGGCCCACAAAAACTCAAACATGAGTGGTTTCCTAAATGTGGGTATAAGTCAACAAAAAATAAAAGTTCACGAAATGCAATACAAAATACGTGTATAGAATGCGCAACTAGAGTGTCATCCACAAGTGTAGTCACCAAAGTTGATTGATGGCCCATGAAAACTCAAACATGAGCGGTTTCCTAAATCTAGCTAGAACTAAAAAAAAATGAAGGTTCGCGAAAGGTGATAGAAAATACAATAACAAATTGGACAGCCACAGTTCAATCCACAATCGTAGTCACCAAAATTGATCGACGACGCATGAAAACGAAAACACGAGCGTATTCCAAACTGCGGCCATAATTGAACAAAAATTGAAGTTTGGCGAAAGATGATAGAAAATGTGTATAGAATGTATAACCATAGTGTAATCCACAATCCTAGTCACCAAAGTTGATCGATGGCCAAAAAAAAAAAACTCGAGTAGTTTCCTAAATGTGGCTATAACTCAACATAAAATGAAGGTTCGCAAAAGGCGATAGAAAATACGCATACAAAATGCACAGCTACTGTGTAATCCACAATCGTAGTAACCAAAGTTGATTGATGGCCCACTAAAACTAAAACACGAGGGTTTTAATAAATGCAGCTATAACTCACCAAAAAATGAAGGTTCAAGAAAAAGGTGATAGAAAATATGTGTACAAGTTGGACAACTACAGTGAAATCAACAATCGTAGTCACCAAAGTTGATCGATGGACCATGAAAACTCAAACTCTAGTGGTTTCCTAAATCCGGCTATAAGTCAACAAAAAATTAAGGTACGCGAAAGGCGATAGAAAATACACGTATAGAATGCACAACTACAGTGTAATCCACAATCGTAGTCACCAATGTTGATCGATGGCCCACAAAAAATCAAACACGAGCATTTTCCTAAATGCAACTATAACTCAAAAAAAAATGGTGGCTCGTGAAAGGCAATTAAAAATGTGCATACAAAAATGCACAACTACAGTACAATCTATAATCATAGTCACCAAAAAAAAATGAAGGTTCATGAAAGGCAAGAGAAAATACGCATATAGAATGCACAACTATAGTGTAATCCACAAGCGTAGTCAGCAAAGTTCATCAATGGCCCACGAAAACTCAAACTCGAGTGGTTTCCTAAATGCGGCTACAGCTCAACATAAAATAATTGTTCGTGAAAGGCCCGATTAAAAATATGCGTATAAAATGCATAACTACATTACAATCCACAATCGTATTCACCAATGTTCATTGATGGCCCACAAAAACTTAAACATGAGGGGTTTCCTAAATGTGGCTATAACTGAACAAAAAATGAGGTTCACGAAAGGCAAGAGAAAATACGCATATAGAATGCACAACTACAGTGTAATCCAAGGGTGTAGTCACCAAAGTTGATCGATGGCCCACGAAAACTCAAACTCAAGTGGTTTTCTAAATGGGGCTATAACTCAACAAAACAAGGAGGTTCGCAAAAGGCGATAGAAAATACGCGTACATAATGGGAAACTATAGTGCAATCCACAATCGTAGTCACCAAAGTTGATAAACGGCCCACAAAAACTAAAACATGAGCGGTTTCCTAAATGCGGCTATAACTCAACAAACATGAACGTTCGCAAAAGGCGATAAAAAATACATGTATAGAATTCACAAGTATAGGGTAATCCACAAGCGTAGTCACCAAAGTTGATCGATGGTCCACAAAAACTGAAACTCGAGTGGTTTCCTATATGTGGCTATAACTCAACAAAAAATGAATGTTTATGTAAGGCAATTAAAAATATGCATATATAATGCACAACTACAGTACAATCCACAATCATAGTCACCAATGTTCATTAATGGCCCACAAAAACTAAAAATGAGCAATTTCCTAAATGGAACTGTAAGTCAAAAAAAAATGAAGGTTCGCGTAAGGCAATAGAAAATACACGTATAGAATGCACAATGCTAGTGTAATCCACAAGCGTAGTCACCAAAGTTGATCGATGGCCCATGAAAACTCAAAGTCGAGCAGTATCCTAAATACAGCTATATTTCAACAAAAAATGAAGGTTTGTGAAAAGCAATTACAAATATGCACGCGAAATGCACAACTATAGTACAATCCACAATCATAGTCACCGAAGTTCATTGATGGCCCACAAAAAGTCAAACATGAGCGGTTTCCTATATGTGGATATAAATGAACAAAAAATGAATGTTCACGAAAGGCGACAGAAAATACAAGTATAGAAAGCACAACTCTAGTGTAATCCACAATCATAGTCACCAAAGTTGATTGATGGCCGATGAATACTCAGACATGAGCAGTTTCCTAAATATGGCTATAACTCAACAAAAAATGAAGGTTCACGAAATGCGATAAAAAATATGTGTATAGAATGCACAACTACAATGTAATCCACAATCGTAGTTACCAAAGATGATCTATGGCCCACAAAAACTTAAACATGAGCAATTTCCAAAATGGGTCAACAAAAAATGAAGGTTCACCATAGGCAATAAAAAGTATGCTTATAGAATGCACAACTATAGAATAATCCACAATCGTAGTCACCAAAGTTGATCGACAGCCCACAAAAACTCAAACATGAGCGTGTTCCTAAATGTGACTTTAATTCAAAAAAAAATGATGGTTTATGAAAAGCGATTAAAAATATGGGTATAGAATGCACAACTATAGAACAATTTACAATCGTAGTCACCAAAGTTGATTCATGGCCCACAAAAACTCAAACATGAGTGGTTTCCTAAATACGGCTATAACTCAACAAAAAATGAAGCCTCGCGAAAGGTGATAGTAAATACGCGTATAAAATGCACAACTACAATGTAATCCACAAGCTAGTCACCAAAAATGAAGGATCATTTTTCATTGAGTTATAGCCACATTTAGAAAACTACTCCTATTTGAGTTTTTTTGGGCAATCAATCAACATTGGTGACTAGGATTGTGGATTGTATTGTAGTTGTGCATTCTTTATGCATTTTTTTAATCACCTTTCATGAACTTTCCTTTTTTGTTGAGTTATAGCCACATTTAGGAAAACGCTCGTGTTTCTATTTTCGTGGGCCATCAATCAACTTTGGTGACTACGAATGTGGATTACACTGTAGTTGTGCATTCTATACGTGTATTTTCTATCACCTTTTCGCAAACCTTCATTTTTCATTGAGTTATAGCCACACTTAGGAAACCGCTCGTGTTTGAGTTTTCGTGGGCCATCGATCAACTTTAGTGAATACAATATTGGTTGCACTGTAGTTGTCCATTCTATAAGCGTATTTTCTATTGCCTTTTGCGAACCTTCAATTTTTGGTGAGTTATAGCCGTATTTAGGAAACCGCTCATGTTTAAGTTTTTGTGGGCCATCGATCAATGTTGGTGACTACAATTCTCAATTGTACTATAGTTGTGCATTCTATATGCATATTTTTAATCCCTTTCACTAACCTTCATTTTTTGTAGAGTTATAGCCACATTTAGGAAAACGCTTGTGTTTGAGTTTTCGTATACCATTGATCAACTTTGGTGACTATGATTGTGGATTATAGTGTAGTTGTGCATTCTATACGCATATTTTCTATAGCCTTTAGCGATCCTTCATTTTTTGTTGAGTTATAGATTCATTTAGGAAACCGCACGTGTTCAATTTTTCGTGGGCCATTGATCAACATTCATGACTACGATTGTGGATTGCACTGTAGTTGTTCATTTTGTACATGTATTTTCTATCACCTCTCTCGAACCTTCATTTTTTGTTGAGTTATAGCCGCATTTAGGAAACCACTTGTGTTTGAGTTTTTGTGGGCCATTGACCAACTTTGGTGACTACAATTATGGATTACACTATAGTTGTGCATTCTATACACGTATTTTCTATCACCTTTCCTGAACTTTAATTTTTTGATAAGTTATGGCCCCATTTAGGAAACCGCTTATGTTTGAGTTTTTGTGGGCCATCGATCAACGCTGGTGACTACAATTCTGGATTATACTGTAGTTGTGCATTCTATTCGCATATTTTTAATCCCTTTCACAAACCTTCATCTTTTGTTGAGTTATAGTAGCATTTAGGAATATACTCATGTTTGAGTTTTCATGGGCCATCAATCAACTTTGGTGACTACAATTGTGGATTACACGGTATTTGTACATTCTATATGCGTATTTTTTATCGCCTTTGGCGAAGTTTCCATTTTTGTTGACTTCTAGCCACATTTAGGAAACCGCTCATGTTTGAGTTGTTGTGGTTCATCAATCAACCTTGGTGACTACAATTGTGGATTGTACAATAGTTGTGCATTTTGTACTATAGTCATAGCCACATTTAGGAAAATGCTCATCTTTGAGTTTTTCATGGGCGATCAATCAACTTTGGTCACTACAGTGTAATCCACAATCGTATCACCAAAGTTGATCGATGGCCCATAAAAACTTGAACATGAGCGGTTTACTAAATGTGGCTATAACTCAACAAAAATGGAAGGTTTTCCAAAGGCGATAGAAAATAAGCATATAGAATGCACAAATACAGTGTAATCCATAATCATAGTCACCAAAGTTGATCGATGGCCCATGAAAACTCAAATACGAGCGTATTTGTAAATGCGGCTATAACTCAACAACAGATGAAGGTTCACGAAAGGGATTAAAAATATGCATATAGAATGCACAACTATAGTACAATCCAGAATTGTAGTCACAAAAGTTGATTGATGGTCCACAAAAACTCAAACATGAGCGATTTCCTAAATGCGGCTATAACTCAACAAAAAATGAAAGTTCATGAAAGGTGATAGAAAATACGTGTATAGAATGCACAAATATAATGTAATCAACATTGGTGATATTGATCATCGATTACACTATAGAATGCACAACTACAGTGTACTCCACAATCGTAGTCGCCAAAGTTGATCGATGGCCCACGAAAACTAAAATACGTGTATTTTCTAAATGCGGCTATAACTCAACAAAAAATGAAGGTTCATGAAAGGCGATTAAAAATATGAGTACAATATGCACAAGTATAGTAAAATCCAAAGTCATAGTCACCAAAGTTGATTGACGGCCCACAAAAACTCAAACATTAGCAGTTTCCTAAATGCGGCTATAACTCAACACAAAATGAAGGTTCGCGAAAGGCAATAGAAAATACATGTATAGAATGCACAACTACAATGTAATCCACAATTGTATTCACCGAAGTTGATCGATCACCCACGAAAACTGAAACACGAGCAGTTTCGTAAATGTGCTATAACTGAACCAAAAACGAAGGTTTACGAAAGGCGATAGAAAATTACCTTTCATAATATAAAACTACAATGCAATCGACAATTGTAGTCACCAAAGTTGATTGATAGGCAATGAAAATTGAAACACGAGCGGTTTCCTAAATACGGCTATAACTCAAAAAAAAATTAACGTTTACAAAGGGCGATAGAAAATTAGTGTTCATAATGTACAGCTACAATGCAATCGACAATCGTAGTCACCAAAGTTGATGGATAGCCCATGAAAACTCACACACGAGTGGTTTCCTAAATGCAGCTATAACACAATAAAAAATTAAGGTTCGCGAAAGTCGATAGAAAATACGCATACAGATAGGACAACTAGAGTGCAATGCACAATAATAGTCACCAAAGTTGATCGATGGCCCACGAAAACTCAAATACAAGCAGTTTCCTAAATACAGTTATAACAAAACAAAAATGAAGGTTTGTGAAAGGCGATTAAAACAATGCGTACATAAATACGAGCGGTTTCCTAAATACGGCTATAACAAAACAAAAAATGATCGTAGTCACCAAAGTTGATTGATGGCCCACAAAAACTCAAATACGAGCGGTTTCCTAAATACGGCTATAACAAAACAAAAAATTAAGTTGTGTGAAAGGCGATTAAAACTATGTGTACATAATGCACAACTATAGTACAATAAAAAATCGTAGTCACCAAAGTTGATCGATGACCCACAAAAACTCAAACACAAGTGTTTCCAAAATGCGGCTATAACTCAACAAAAAATGAATGTTTGTGAAATGCGATTAAAAATATGCATAAAGAATGTACAAGTACAGTACAATCCGCAATCGTAGTCACCAAGTTGATCGATGCCCCACAAAAACTCAAACATTAGCAATTTCCTAAATGCGGCTATAACTCAACAAAAAATGAACATTCATGAAAGGCGATAGAAAATACGCTTATAGAATTCAAAACTAGAGTGTAATCCACAGGCGTAGTTACCAAAGTTTATCTAAGACCCACAAAAATTCAAACTCGAGCGGTTTCCTAAATGCGGCTATAACTCAACAAAATAAGAAGATTCGCAAAACCCAATAGAAAAATATGCATACAGAATGCACAACTATAGTACAATAAACAATCATTTTTACCAAAGTTTATTGATGGCCCATGAAGAATCAAACACGAGCATTTCCCTAAATGTGGCTATAACTCAACAAAAAATAAAGTTACGTGGAAGGCGATTAAAAATATGCGTACAAAATGCACTATTATAGTACAATCCACAATCGTAGTCAATAAAGTTGATTGATGGCCCACACAAACTCAAACACGAGCAGTTTCCTAAATGCAGCTATAGCTCAATAAAAAATGAAGGTTCACGAAAGGCGATAGAAAATATAAGTAGAGATAAGACAAACTCAAATACGAACGATTTCCTAAATACGGCTATAACTCAACAAAAAATGAAGGTTTCTAAAAGGCGATTAAAAATATGCGGACATAATGCACAACTACAATACAATCCACAATCGTAGTCACAAAAGTTGATTGATAGCCCAAAAAAACTCAAACACGAGCAGTTTCCTAAATGCAACTATAACTCAATGAAAAATGAAGGTTCGCGAGCGGTGATAGAAAATATGTGTATGGATTGAACAACTACAGTTAAAACCACAATTGTACTCACCAAAGTTGATTGATGGCCCACAAAAACTCAAACACGAGCGATTTCCTAAGTGCAGCTATAACTCAACAGTGTAATCCACAATCGTAGTCACCAAAGTTGACCGATGTCCCGCAAAAACTAAAACACGTGCATTTTCCCAAATGCGGCTATAACTCAACGAAAAATTAAGGTTCGTGAAAGGCTATTAAAAATATGCTTATAGAATGCACTACTATAGTACAATCCACAATTGTAGTCACCAAAGTTGATTGATGGCCCACAAATACTTAAACAAGAGAGGTTTCTTAAATGCGACAATAACTCAATAAAAAATGAAGGTTCACAAAGGCAATAGAACATACTCGTATAGAATACATAACAACAGTGTAGTCTACAAGCATAGTCACCAAACTTGATTCATGGCCCACAAAAACTCAAACAAGACCAGTTTCCTAAATGCAGCTATAACTCAATGAAAAACGAAGGTTCATCAAAGGTGATAGAAAATATGCATACATTTTGGACAACTACAGTTCAATCCACAATCATAGTCACAAAAATTGGTCGATGGCCCATGAAAACTCAAACACCGAGTGATTTTCTACATGCAGCTATAACTCAAAAAAAAATGAAGGTTCACAAAAGGTGAAAGAAAATACGCATACAAAATGAACAACTATAGTGCAATCACCAATCGTAGTCACCAAATTTGATCGATGGCCCACGAAAACTCAATCACGAGTGTTTTCCAAAATGAGGCTATAACTCAAAAAAACATGAAGGTTCATAAAAAGGCAATTAAAAAATATGTGTACAGAATGCACAACTAAAGTATAATCCACAATCATAGTCACCAAAGTTTATAGATAGCTCAAACAAACTCAAACATGAGTGGTTTCCTAAATGTGGCTATAACTCAACAAAAAATGAAGCTTCGCAAGAGGCAATAGAAAATACAGGTATAGAATGCACAACTACAATGTACTCCACAAGTGTAGTCACCAAAGTTGATCGAAGGCCAACGAAAACTCAAACATGAGGGGTATCCTAAATGTAGCTATAACTCAATGAAAAATGAAGGTTCATGAAAGGCGATAGAAAACACACGTACATATTGGACAACTACGGTGCAATCCACAATTGTAGTCACCAAAGTTCATTGATGACCCACGAAAACTCAAACACGAGTGGTTTACTAAATGTAGCTATAATTCACCAAAATATGAAGGTTCACAAAAGGTGATAGAAAATAAGTGTACATAATGGACAACGACAGTGCAATCCACAATCATAGTCACCAAAGTTGATCGATGGTCCACGAAAACTCAAACATCAGCAGTTCCTAAATGCGGCTATAAATAAAAAAAATGAAGTTTCACTAAAGCGATAAAAACTACACATATAGAATGGATAACTACAATGCAATCCACTATCATAGTCACCAAAATTGATCGATGGCCCGCGAAAAGTCAAACACAAGCGGTTTCATAACTGTTGCTATAACTCAACAAAAAATGAAGGTTCACGAAAGGTGATAGAAAATATGAATATAGAATGTACAACTACAGTATAATCCACAAGCATAGTTACCATAATTGATCGATGGCCCACGAAAAATCAAAACCGAGCAGTTTCCTAAATGTGGCTATAACTTAACAAAAAATGAAGCTTCGAAGCAGGTGAAAGAAAATACACTTACAGAATAGACAACTATAGTGCAATCCACAATCGTAGTCACCAAAGTTTAGCGATGGCCAACAGAAATTCAAACACCAGTGGTTTCCTAATTGCGGCAATAACTCAGCAAAAAATGAAGGTTCACAAAAGGTGTTAGAAAATACGCGTATCGAATATAGAACTACAGTGTAATCCATAATTGTAGTCACCAAAGTTGATCGATGATCCATGAAAACTTAAACATGAGCGTTTTCCTAAATCGGTCTATAAGTCAACAAAAAATGAAGATTCGGGAAAGGAGATTAAAAATACACATACAGAATGTACAAGTACAATACAATACACAATCATAGTAACCAAAGTTGATTGATGGCCCATAAAAAATCAAACATGAGCGATTTCCTAAATGGGGCTATAACTCAACAAAAAATCAAGGTTCGCTTAAGGCGATAGAAATTACGCATACAAAAAGCACAACTATGGTGTAATCCATAAGCGAAGTCACCAAAGTTGATCAATGGCCCACGAAAACTCAAACATGAGCGGTTTCCTAAATGCAGCTACAATTGAACAAAAAATGCATGTTCACAAAAGGCAATAGAAAATAAGCACACATAATGGACAATGACAGTACAATCCACAATCGTAGTGATCAAAGTTGATCGATGGTCTACAAAAACTCAAACATGAGCAGTTTCCTAAATTGGGCTCTTACTCAACAAAAAATGAAGTTCGTGAAAGGCAATTAAAAATATGCGTACAGAATGCAAAACTACAGTACAATCCTAAGTGTGGCTATAACTCTACTATAGTAGTCACCTAACTTGATTGATGGCCCACGAAAATTCAAACACAAGCAGTTTCCTAAGTCTGGCTATAACTCAACAAAAAATGAAGGTTTATGAAAGGTGATAGAAAATACATGTATAGAATGCACAAATATAGTGTAATCCACAAATGTAGTCACCAAAGTTGATTGATGGCCAATGAAAAATCAAACTTGAGCAATTTCTTCAATGCAGCTATAACTCAAAAATAATGAAGGTTCATGAAAGGTGATTAGAAATGTGCATACATAATGAACAACTATAGTACAATCCAAAATCATAGAAAATAAATGTATAGATGCACAACTACAGTCTAACCCACAAGCGTAGTCACCAAAGTTGATTGATAGCCCACAAAAACTCAAACTTGAGCGGTTTCCCAAATTCAACTATAACTCAACAAAAAATGAAACTTCACGAAAGGCGATCAAAAATTAGTGTTCATAATGCACAACTACAATGCAATCCACAATCGTAGTCAACGAAGTTGATCAATGGCCCAACAAAATTCAAATACGAGTAGTTTCATAAATAAAACTAATATAAGTCAACAAAAAAAGAAGGTTTGTGAAAGGCGATAGAAAATATGCGTACAAAATGGACAAACAATCATAGTCACCAAAGTTGATCGACGGCCCACAAAAACTCAAACACGAGCGGTTTCCTAAGTGCGGCTATAACTCAATGAAAAATTAAGTTTTGCGAAAGGTGATAGAAAATATGCGTATAGAATGCACAACTACAGCGTAATCCATAATCATAGTCACGAAAGTTGATTGATCACCAAGGAAAACTCAAACACGAGTGTTTTCCTAAATGCGGCTATAACTCAACAAAAATATGAAGGTTCGTGAAATGTGATTAAAAATATGAATACATAATGCACAACTATAGTACAATCCACAATCGTAGTCACCAAAGTTGATTGATGTCCTACAAAAACTCAAACATGAGCAATTTCCTAAATGTGGCTATAACCTAACAAAAAATGAAGGTTCATAACACACGATAGAAAATACGTGTATAGAATGCACAACTAAAGTGTAATCCACAAGCGTAGTCACCAAAGTTCATCGATGTCCCACAAAAACTAAAACTCGAAGGGTTTCCTAAATGCGGCTATAACTCAATAAAAAATGAAGCTTCGTGAAAGGCAATAGAAAATACACGAAAAAAATGGACAACTACAGTGCAATCCACAATCGTAGTCACCAAAGTTGGTCAATGGCCCATGAAAACTCTAAAATGAGTTGTTTCCTAAATGCGGATATAACTCAACGAAAATTCAAGGTTCGCGAAAGGAGATAAAATATACGTGTACAAAATTCACAACTACAGTGCAATTCACAATCGTAGTCACCAAAGTCGATTGATGGCCCATGAAAACCCAAACACGAGTCGTTTCCTAAATGTGGCTATAACTCAACGAAAAATGAAGGTACGCAAAAGCTGATAGAAAATATGTGTACAAAGTGGACAACTACAGTGCAATCCACAATCGTACTAACCAAAATTCATCGGTTGCCCACGAAAACTCAAATACGAGCGGTTTCCTAAATACCACTATAACTCAATGAATAATGAAGGTTAGCGAAAGGCGATAGAAAATACGCATATAGAAAGGACAACTATAGTGTAATCCACAATCGTAGTCACCAAAGTTGATCGATGACCCATGAAATCTCAAATACTAGCGGTTTCCTAACTACAGCTATAACTTAACAACAAATGAAGGTTTGTGAAAGACCACTACAAATTTACATACAGAAAGCACAACTACTGTGCAATCCATAATCATAGTCACCAAAGTTGATCGATGGGGCACGAGAACTCAAACAAGAGCGATTTCCTAAATGCGGCTATAACTGAACAAAAAATGAAGGTTCACAAAAGGCGATAGAAAATATGCATACGGAATGGACAACTACAGTGCAATACACAATCGTAGTCACCAAAGATAATTGATGGACCAAGAAAACTCAAACACAAGCGGTTTCCTTAATGCGGCTATAACTCAACAACAAATAAAAGTTCTCAAAAGGAGATAGAAAATACGTGTATAGAATGTACAACTAGAGTGTAATCCACAAATGTAGTCGCCAAAGTTCATCGATGGCCCACGAAAACTCAAACTTGAACAGTTTCCTAAATGCGGCTATAACTCAACAAAAAATAAAGGTTTGCAAAAGGCGATGCAAAATACACATACAAATTGGACAAATACGTTGCAATCCTTAATCGCAATTACCAAAGGTGATCGATGGGCCACAAAAACTCAAACAGGACCAGTTTCCTAAATGGGGCTATAACTCAACAAAAAATGAAGATTCACGAAAGGCTATAGAAAATATGTGTACAGAATGAACAACACAACAATTTTCCACAATCGTAGTCACCAAAGTTAATTGATGGCCCATGAAAACTCAAACACGAGCAGTTTCCTAAGCACAGCTATACTCAAAATAAAATGAAGGTTCACGAAAGGTGATAGAAAATATGGGTATAGAATGCACAACTACACAGTAATCCACAAGCGTAGTCACCTAGGTTTATTCATGGCCCACTAAAACTCAAACTCGAGCGGTTTCCTA
>VDFB02292098.1:0-15325 GCA_007258455.2 Sequoia sempervirens
TTATCTTCTCTAATTATGGTTGTTTTTCCTATTAATAATTTATATACATTTTTACAATTAAGTTCATTTATAGGCATATATGTGCGCATGCAGAAAAACTTCATTTATGCATGATCATATACATGCAATATACCTTTTGATTAATCTTGAGTAAGATTGTCAAAATTGATTGTAATGACAGGAATTGTAGTGATGAAATAGTATGGATTTGCAACATATATTTGATAGATTATGATGAATGAATGAATGGTTAAACTTGGGTAAATGACTTATTGTGGTAAATTAATGGAATGGAATGATACATGAATTCGATGGTAGAATTTAGCACACTAGATCATATTGCTAATGGAGGGATACCCATTTGATATGGTAAGATTTTCTTTCGGGAATGGGTGCTAGAGGGTGTAGATTTGCTTTTCCAAATGTATCCAGAGTTGCATTTTATGCAACATGATCTTGGCCAAGCTTTGTAGTCATTTTTTTTATATATGTATGCAAAACAAACTGTGCTATTTATCCTCTCTTTGATGTATTTGATTACTTAACATGGAACTTGCATATTTTAACAAAGTAGATAGAAATTTAAGTAGTTGGACACACACAGATTCCACCTTGCAAACTGTATCTCTTGCTAAGTGTTTTGTGCAAGGTTGGGTATTCTTTGAATGACTAAATAATTCTAGGGAAATAATGCTCCATGGTTGGGTGGAAAAGCACCTCAATCATGTTCTCATCCACCAGTGGAGTTGAGCTGTCATAAGGAATCATATCATAATTCTCTATGTTATTATATCATAGATGAAAAAGAATATATTGATGTAACAAAAAGAAAACTATGTAATTGGGAACTGACTTGAGGTATTAAATGTCAAGTCAAATTTGTATGTATCTATTGAAATTTGGAAACAAATATTCTTATATTTTAGATTTATTGGTGATTTATGAACATAAAAGTGCTAAATAGAATTAGCTATGGAATTTGTGTCATAAATATTAATATCCATAATGTTAATTTTTTGGTTTAATGGTAGAAATCTAGTTGAGCATGTTGCAACCCTTTTTAGCTGAATGACATATATTTTCCTTATCTTGATCTCTTTGGAAGTTCCTTGTAGGAATACTTTGTTTCCTAGGTCATCTAGACATTCTACTATTTTGATAGAGCAATCCACCTTAGCCCTATGTTTCCATAACCAATTTATCCCTAGGATGACATCATAGGACCCTAAGGGGGCTACATACAAGTTTAATTTTGTTGAAAAGCTTGAAAAATCAACTTTATCCTCAAACACACATTGCTTTACTTGAGATCTTGACTAGTTAGCATATTCAACTAACTGTGAATTTTTCATATACCCTATTTTCTAGATATTTTATCTAATATATTAGGTGAAACAAAACATTCTATCACACCTGCATCAATCAAAACTGTAATAGGTATAACAAATAAAATACATGGAGTCTCAATGGGAGTAATCTAATACTTTGTTTGACGATTGTCCAATACCGCATGGATCTATTGCTAGAAGGTTGCCTGCTGAGATGGCAGGGGTTACCTTGAGGTTGTGACCCTTGTGCCTTATTAGGGCACTGAGTCTCATAGTTGTCACCACCACATGAAAAACATCCTTGAGGACCTTTCCTTTCTTCAGGGTTTCCTAAATTATCACCATTCCTTTTGGGATTATTATTACCTTTCTTCCTTTCCCCTTGGACTCATTTCAATTATCATGAAAACCCTTGTGACCCCTCTTATTATAGTTTTGCTTGTCGTTCCTTTTTTTGAAAGGCTGGGAAGATTGGGACCAATTATAATTCTTGCAGTTTCTTTCCCTATAGGTAGACATGGACTTAAGCCTTTTCTCCTACTTGATAGCCTTCTCATAAACTTGGTCCATTGTGATGGGACCATGGACATTGACCTCTTCACCAATCTAGGTGTCTAACCCCATGGTGAACTTTCTTATTTTTAACCTTTCATCTTTTTGATACCAAGGAACATATTTTAGGAGATGCATGAATTTATCCCAATATTCATTCACTAAAGAATCTCCCTACCTTAAATTTTGAAAGTCCATAAGATTTTTATCAAAATATCTAGAGTTGTGACAACCATATTTTCCTATAGATGGCCACGAACTCATCCCATGTTAGTTTCATGGAACTCAAGCCTAGTTCCATTTTCTTATTCATCCACTAAGTGGATGCTTCTCCAGGTAACTGATAGGCTCCCCAGATTTCCTTGGTTAGCTCAGAATAATTTCTAATCTCAAAAAATTTCTCCATTTTTATGAGCCATGCTTCCAATGCATCTCCACTCATTGATCATCAAACTTTGGTGGAATAAATTTCTTCATGTCCCTTGATAGTTCCATGGTCAATTAACTTCTCTTAACTTTATCCGATCTTGTTTCAAATTCATTTTCACCACACCCACTTTGAGTAGTGCATTAGATTGGTGACTTTCATCCTTGCCCCAAGGTTTTCCTCTTTTCCGAGTCTACACTAACCCTTAACCTCTTCCTTGAGGTTTCTAATTCTTTCCCTTGCTCCATGAAACATTGTAAGGATTTGATCAAGTTTTGCATATGAAATACTAGAAGGTTGCCCTACCTCTTGGCTTCCTTTTGGATTAGTTCTGGGTTGAACCATTTCAAAATTCTACTTCACTTGAAGTTTCTAATTTAAACATTTCAATTAGTTCCCAACTATTGCATTCATTTATACATGTTTCAATGATTTGCATACACTCCATTTTTAAGAAAAATAGATATTTTGACAAAAAAATCCAAATTTTCTTTTATTATAACATAGATGGATTACACACAACATCCTTATTTATTTCATGGTTTAATGTTGAATGACTACTCATCATTAACATGGAAAATATACTTTTTTCGGTTCCTCTTCACTTTCAGTATCTATCACAATGACTTCAAAAGGTAGAGGCACTTGCAGGTGCTCTTCCAACCCTCCCTATCTATCCTTAGGGGTGCTAGTGTTGCATTCACCTAGTATATTTCTATGAATAGAAGGTTTGTTTGGTTCAACTTGAGGAACAGGTGCAATGATATTAGCTACCTCTTCATTTTGCTTCTTCTTCTACTTAATGTGTTTTATAGCACCATTGAAGGTTTCAAAGTCAATTATCCATGCAATCTCAATGTAGTCATTTTTTTTCTAGGGGTTTCATCTGAGCTTCTCACTCTTTCTTGGACTTAAGGTATCGTTCATTGCTAATTACTAATTTCCTAGTGGTCATCTTAGGTTTCACCATACTGGCACAAGAACGTCCAAACATTAACCACTGTTAATGTTGGAATTTAAGCTTAAGCAGTGAGCTCATAGGTCCATGTGTTGAACTTTGTAGCTCTTATACCACATGTAACATATCAAACCATTCAACAAGGATATTTCTAGGGATTTTAAACATATAGTGAATAAATCCATTCCATGAAAATAGGATATAAATTTTTTCTCTTTCATTATACAAAATTACAATTGCATACATAAGCATTTCATAAATAAATCTTTTTACTTTTCAAACTAAAAAGAATATACAACTTTTCCATTTCTAATTTCCACATAAATGATTGCAATCAAGTAAAGATATAACATTTAACCTCAGAGTAAAAGGTTAGAAATTCCATTTTTGAATTACTTTTTGTCTCACAAGCCTCAACATGTCATCTACAAGAGGGAGAACATCACCTAGGTGCTTTACCTCTATCCACTGACCAATGGTCCCCATACACCTTCCAACTGGAAGTGACCCTACACTTCAACGAAGAGTATAGTCAAGAATCCCCTTGTATTGCCATTTGAGTTTTGGTTTTGTGTACTACTTAACCAATACTGTCATACAACTATAGATTCCCTCTAACTATGCATGGCACTATTGATTGATTAGGCATTCTAGAGCACAATGAATTGACAAGTGCAAGCAAAGACTATTGCACTTACTTTGGCCAAAGTATTGAATTAAATTCAACTACTACATATGAGTGGATTTGTATGTTCACCCACCTCTAACTCAATTTAGAAACCTTATTTGACCTAAGCTTAACCCAAACTTACTATTTGACTAACAAAATATTCAAATTTGAAAGTTATTACTCTAAACATATTTACTCCCTAAGTCAACAACTCAACTAAGTTGATTAGCTATTCCTAACTTCAAACACTCGAGTTATGTTCATGTAACTACTTGATCTTGATTGTTTCCACTAGTTCAAAGATTTACCATAACTAATGAGACTAACTACTCGTAACTAAAAAATTTAGCAAATCTTGAAAACAAAATAAAGACATCTTGATCTCCTTGGTCATAATATATCATAAAGATAACTTATACAATAACCCTATGGTGATGAGTATTTCTTCATTAAAGAATATAACTTTTCTTTAGGGTTTAGTATTTCTTGATAATCATTGTAGTCTAGTTTAAAATTATTCCTTTCAAAATTATAAATTTTTTTGATAGCATTGACGATGGTAAGAATGCACAAAGATAACTCACAAGGTACTAGATAGACATCTTTATCTCGGGTCAAGAACTGACCATGCTTTGGTCCTCTTCAACATAAATCTTTGGTTCACAACCCAACTAATCTTTTGAGCTCAACAATAAAATCAAACAATAAAAACGTGGTTTAACTTCTGCCCACCATCAGGGTTCTTTATTGAAACTATAGGTTTAGTCTATTGGTATCAACTGATAAATTTTCTTTCAAGAATGGAAATGGCAGATTTCAAACTCTTTACTTTGCTATTTCTTTGCATAAAGAATAATAATATCAAAGATTATCTCATTACTGGTTCATGCGAACCATTTCTTTCCATTTAACTCGCGAGAAATCTATTTCCTACTAGAAAGATTAAGAAATAAGAATGGATCTCTTGCCTGTATTCTGGATTTTGTATTTAAATATATTGGGGTTTTAGACTTTGAGAATTAACTCGCAATTCATGTTACTCCAGCAACTCTTTTCAACTATACACAACAACCACTATACTCTTTCTCCAGCACGTAAAGGTTCCCAGCTGCTCGAGCCAATTAAAGCTAGTAATAAAGGTGACACACTATCCTGTAGATATCACGGCCTATTACCTGGTAAATCTTGTTGCTGTGTATTCCTCTACCTCCCATGCCTCCAAAGGAAAACTGTCCTCCAAATAAAAAATGATAATGCTCAAAAGAAGACTTCACAAGTTTTTACCATCACTCATAACTACCTCCCCTCCCCTCAACTTGGCGTCCCCTCCTTTCGATTTTGGATTCAGGGACATAGATTATGGAGTTTGATTCAAAATGTCGATTTTAAAAAATCATATACAATTTTATTTAGAAATCATCATATACAGTTTTATTCAAAAATCTTAACATAATTATCATAGACTGTCAAAACTACATGCTATTAGTTTTAAAAATGATTTTTTCCAACCGCCCATGCCATGACACAGCCAGGGAAAGAATCAGTTTGAAATTGGTTTAAAGACATTTTAAAAGAGAATTATATGCTGCATTTGCCATGATGGCTGGCATATTTAAATGACATTTAAATACTTCCTTAAGCTGCCACCTTCGTGGCTTTCTTGTGCAGCCAAACTACATATTGCTAGCGCCTACATATTAACTATGATTTTCATAAAGTAATATATATAATCTCCCCAATCTTTGGGTGGAGAATTTCACCCTTACCACGACCTTAAATAGATTACAAAGTATTAGTAATATTTATGCCACAAAGGGATATCAAATCAAAAGATTGGCTGTTGTTAACTCGCCTCTATATATTAGATTTACTGCCAAAATTGAGCATGAAAATAGTCATTTCTATCTACCGCCCTTCAAGCTTCCATTAACGTGTATAAATTGAAATATCAATGACATTTAATATTAGTGTATAATATATAACGTATATATGTATATATAAATATATTATTATATTTTTATTAATATATGTATATATACATACATGAACCTATATAAATGTTGATGTATATTCATTGTATATATATATATCTTTATGGGCATATATATATATGTATGTATATGTGTTTCTTTTAATAATATTTATATATACATACATATCATTATATATTATACAATAAGTGATTACCAATTACTTCAATTTATTTGCAATCTAATTAAAATGAGGAGAACAAGACCAAGCAATGACTAGGTTTTACTTACCTTCAAGACACAACTAACGACTCTAGACTCACACTGATCCAACAAGGTCTATAACCTGACCTACACAGTACAAGGGAAATTCAGATAGCAATACTCATAAGTCTAGAACAATACCCTTCTCCTGGGTGATACTCTCCCTCTCCCTCTAGAGGGCGTGAAGACTAACCTGCATTTCACTTAAAAAAAATTCAAGTAGTTAGTCATTAATAGATACATCTTATTCATAACATTGCACAATCAACAATAATTCATTTAAGTACAAATTCATCATATCGCATTCAATTACATCTTGGCATTTAAATTTCAAAGTTTCATCATCAAACATTCACATTGTATTTGACATAAAGTAAAAAGTAATTTGTAAATCAAAGGCGGGGGGTAACAATCTAGCTCACAAAGTACAACAATTGCTTATTAAGTAGAACCAAAAGAAATCTCAAAAAAATATAGAAATAATATTGAGTGTGCACACCCATTTAAAATATGTATAAATACATAAATATGACTAAATGGAAGAAGAAAGTTCATATGCCAAGGCCAATGTATGACTTCCTATAATCCCTTTTGTTGCCATATGGAGTGAGTGAGTGAACTTTTATGATTGCAACCAAATATTTTATTTCTTCTTTTTTCTCTACTCGAAAGTTTCTTCATTGTCCATATTAAGATGGATATTTCTTTTGGTTCTATTAAAAAACAATTGTTACAAAAATAGTACTTCACATGTTGGCATCTAAAGAAACTTAACTCATTTAATTTGCTCTAATCCCAACATCTATCTATTCATATCCCATAAACCAAATATTCTACTGTATTAACATTTTAAGAACATAATGAACTCCCATATCAAATTAATTTTAAATTTATTAATCAAAGGCAAAGTTCTGCATAATTGAGATACTGGAATAAAATTTTGAACTCACTCTTATACTAAGTATACAAATTATTAAAATCTAATATTGCTAATTCCAAAATCTTCTTTCTTCCCTTATTATCATGGAAAGGTAATTGACTTGTCTTCATAGGAAAATTATCGATGCTCAAGTCAAACATCTTTGCTAGTCTTATTTACTTAATGTCTAGTCACAAAATGACTTCTAAAATTTGTGATGGATTAGAAAAATAATGCATACAATTAATTAATAATAAGATTAAAGAAAAATTTGGAAAAGATTAAATATTAAAATTATTAATTTTTTTATCGATGAAAATAGTTGTGAAGGGCCACACCCTTTGGAAGCTACAAACGGGGGACCTCCTCCCCAACATGAACAAAATTGAACAATCCAATCTCACGAGAATAGTAGCCCAATAGGGGCCCAATGCCTGCGAGCACATTGGAACAACAAAGGCATATTGGTTGTGATCATATGGCCCAACGAAGGTTTGAACCTTGGTGGCCACATCAACAACACCACCACTTAACCATTGCACTATGGGATGAATCCCATATTAAAATTATTAGTTAAAATACATTTTATGGCTCTTAAAAAATATAGATATACATAGAATCACACTTTAAAATTAAACCAACAAAATTAATAAAGCTTAAAAATAAAGTTTTTTTTTTTTGAAAGGAAAATAGTACTGATAGACCAAACAATTCATTTAAAAGATACAACAATTAGTTATATAATTTTTTTATCCAAATAAACTACCATAATATATAATATAAGACAATTCATCAGAAGATGAGAACATTTCAAGTCCTATCATAGGCATACAATAATTTCTTATTAAAAGATACACCAATTACTCATATGGGTGGGAGGCTATAGATTGGGGAGGGTGAGAAGAAATAGTGTAGGGTGGGTGGCCCTGGTGGGTGGAATTGCCCTATATCTTCCCACCAACCAACCCCACCACCCAAGGTAGACCCCACCACCGAAGGCCCCAATCCCACTATCCATATTCGCCTTGGATGGTGGGGTTGGCCGTTATGGGTGGGGGGATTATCTAAAAAAATCTACCATAATATTATAAAATGAAATTCATCAAGACAAGAACATTTTGTCCTCATCATAGGGGTACAACAATTGCTTAAGAATATTTTGTCTTGGTTACAAACCTCCAAAATTATTTTATTAAAAGATACAACAATTATTTTATAATTTTTTTATCCAAAAGAGTCTACCATAATATGCTAGAAGACAATTCATCAAGATAAGAAAATTTTGTCTTGGTCACAGAGTACAACAATTGCTTATTAAGTAGAACCAAAAGAAATCTCAGAAAAATATATAAGACTAGGTGGCACATCCACTAATTTTTTTGTACTAATACAAAATGAGGACTAGTGTTATGTAATGGCTGAACTATGACCACACAAAAGTTCATATGACAATGCCAATGTATGACTTCCTACAATATCTTTTGTTATCACATAGAGTGAATACATCACCTTTATGATTGCAACCAAATATTTTATTCCTTCTATTTTTTTCTCTACTTGAAAGTTTCTTCACTGTCCCTATTAAGATGGATATTTCTTTTGGTTCTACTTAAAAGAAATTGTTACAAAAAATAGAACTCCACATTAAGGAAAACTTTAAGAAACCCCCCCTCGGTGAAGGTGTAAAATCTTGGTGAATCTTGTATACTTCCTGATAAAAATATTAATTTTAGTGGCAATTTTTTTTGTTTTTTGGGAAAAAAAAATCTCAATTGGCGAATCTTTTCTAATGGGTAGAAGTTTTGGAAAATCCTAGCGAATTGCAATTTTTTTCAAACCGATAAAATATTTTCATTGGCAATTAAAATCTATTTTCAAACCTAGAAAAAAATTCCATTAGTGAATTAAACCTGTTTTCAAAACAAAAAAACAATTTTGTTGATGATTAAAACATTTTTTCAAACCAAAAAATATATCCATTTGTGAATTAAACCTATTTTCAAATGCATAAGAAAAAACATTGGCGAATCAATATAACCATGACCATTCAATGAATTTTTGATGGACGACTATAGTTGCATTCTAGAAGTAAATCTTTGAAGCACTAGATTTTCAAATTGAAACCTCTAGAATAACACTAGAACTATTCGATTTTCACAAATCAATGGTTGAGATTTTATTAATTATTTAGGTTTGTCAGTCATCATGCTCTTGTTTACCATTTAATATTGCCTAAGTTAGATGAAAATATTTTATGACAAAGCCTTAAATCTTAACTCTTTAATCCTGAGGGTTGAGTCTTGTCAACCTAGCGATGTCCCCATTTTAAATTATGCATGTGCATAAAGTTTATTTTAAAAGAAGGAACGTTCGATGAATTCTTGATGGAAAACTATAGTTGCATTCCAAAAGTAAATCCTTGAAGTACTAGACTTGCGAATTGAAACCTCCAGAATAACACTAGAACTGTTAGATTTTAAAAAATCAATGGTTGAGATTTTATAATTATTTAGGTTTGTCGGTCATCATGCTCTTGTTTACTGTTTAATATTGCCTAAGCTAGACCAAAATATTTTATGACAAAGCCTTAAATCTTTAAGTCTTTAATATCCCGAGGTTTGAGTCTCATCAACCTAGCGATGTACCCATTTTAAATTATGCACATACATACAGTTTGTTTCAAAAGAGGGACTATTTGATGAATTTTTGATGCATGGCTATAGTTGCATTTTGGAAGTAAATCTTTGAAGCACTATACTTATGAATTGAAACCTCTAGAATAACACTAGAACCGCTAGATTTTTAGAAATCAATGGTTGAGATTTTATTAATTATTTAGGTCTGTCAGTCATCATGCTCTTGTTTACCGTTTAATATTGCCTAAATCAGACCAAAATATTTTATGAAAAATCCTTAAATCTTAACTCTTTAATCCTAAGGGTCAAGTCTCATCAACCTAGTCATGTCCCCATTTTAAAAATAACTTTATTTGCATGTGCTCTATGCAGCCATCTTGTCATCTATCGCGGGCGTACCTTTTAAACACTTGTTTTTAAGGATTCAAGTGTTGAAATAAATGTTAATTGTCACATCAATGATAGTGGTATTTTAAAATGATAAGTGTGATGTCATAATCATTGTGTTCATGCTAATTTCTATATATACTTCACAAACTTGATGTTCTTCATATCATTTATAATATATTTGGACTTGATTTATTTCTTCTCTATTCTCAATTTAATTGAGATATTTTGGAGTCTTCATGGTGTGTCATGCTACCCAAATGTTTTTGGGAGAAAAGAAGGGATGATGCATACATCAGACAAAAGTTGGGTATGGTTTTTACAACTCCTTGTGTACAAGTTGAGGATGCTATAAGAATAATTGTGGGTAGGGAATGGCTTCAGAACAACCCTCATTCTCTATATTCTAAGGTAGCTTTGGCTTTCTCGTCCAATTGCATGGACATTTTGCTCAATAAAGATTTGGTGAAGATGTTGGCAATATGTTATTTGTAGCCTTTCATTTACTTTATTTATTTGTTGGAGTTGACACTGGAGCATTACAATTTTGAAAGTGGGTTAGCGCCTATTGGTGGAATCTTCAGGAAAGTGGAATTGCATGCTCCTACAATGTAGGCTCTTTCCCTAGTTAATATGAGACGGGGTCTGCTATGTGATATGAAAACTAAATCATTAAAGAGTCTAGAGTTTAGAGGAAGGTTTTGGGTGCTTTTCTTTTCTTCTCTGTTGTTAGTTTGTTAAATTCAATTCACATTCTACTCAAACAACCAGTTGATGGTCTCAGCTAATGTTACAAAAAAATTTAGTAATGAATTGTGTGATGTGTCACGTTTCTATATTTTATTGTACAACATAACAATTCTTGTAGTATGTACTTTGTGACTAGTTTTTTGTCATAGTTAGTGGCTTTTTGGCCATGCTGGTTATGTACTATGTACTTAAGTCTTTAGTAATAGCTACTTAAATTAAAATGCTTCTTGTGGCTCCATTCTTGTAAATCCCTTTTGCTTTGATCAATACCAAAATGTTAAATGTGGCTTTTAAAACTAATATTAATTATCAACATATAGTTTTGATCATAAGTGAGTGAAATTTATTGTGAATTATTAGTGGACATTGATAATGATTAAGTCATTTAATTCTCTTTTTTCAATGCGTTAAAGTACTCTACCTTTCATTTATTCTATTGAAATTCTCAATTTGGCTATGATGTTGTGGGTGGCAGTGTGGATTAATGCCATATGAATAGCCAAAGTGATTGATTGGATAACTTTATATTGAAAATTGCATGATGTACTATAGAATTGTAGATGATGATGTCAATAATCTAGTGATTTTGATAATTGATAGCTTGCGTGACACTGGTGATTTTGACAATTAACAACTTGTCAGTTTGAGGTACAGTTTGCATGTAGCTAGGCTATTAGAGTCTAGATGACAATCAAATTAAACATTTAAATTGTAAATGTTAGGCTTAAGTTACATGAACCAATTAAGTTGGATTTTTGGTTTGCGCAAATCACAATTATGACTAGTCACTTTACCCAACCTCACACGTGACACGTGTGAGGTGTACAAGGGACAAGGTTGGTAGTGGAACTATTGGTGGCACTTTGGTGACACTTTTGGCCCATAAATAAGGATAGTGAACACAACTGAAATCATTCATTGAATTGTATAAGGGTTTTCATTTTGTAGGGTTAATAATCTAATAACGATTTAGGAAGATGATGTGGTATTATTGGCCCATATACTCTAAATTATCCCACCTCTAGTTATGTAGTTACAAAGTAAAAGACCATTTCTTTCAAGTTTAGAATTTGTGGAATTGGAAAGAAGTTGATTTTGTTCACCTAACTTCTCAAACAGGTTTTGAACTAGGATGAGGAGCTTTGATGGAGATAAGTGCTATCCTAGTGCATGGAAGTTGGAAGTAGAAGATAGGAGTAGTTTTACTACCCCTCATGATCTACATGGTTGGCCAGGAGAGCCTATTGCATTTATTTTCAGACACCATGGTCTACCAAGCAAGCCCCATGCATTTATTTTCAGTGCTCATCTTCTACATGGGAAAATTTTTACAACCCCTCATCTTTTGCATGAGTTTGGTTCTGAAAGGGGCTAAGTACATATTGTATCTTCACAACTCCCATTTCCCCAGTTGGATTAGCCCCCCTTTCCCCATGCATTTATTTTTAGAGCCCATGGCTAACTTGGCAAGTCCCATGTGTTATTTTTAGAGCTCATGGTTGACCCGACAAGTCCCACTTATTTTTAGACAAACATACATTATCACATTTATGTTTTCACCAACAGTCCAACAAAAGATTGGCGCTTGTGCTTACATTTGTATTTGTACTATGTAATAATGTGACATTGTAATTCAGTTGTGAACCATTTATTTTTGGCTCCTAGGACCTCTCTAACTCTTCTAGGGTTTTTTAGCTAAAAGGAGAGAGATAGAAGCAAAAATGCTAACTAGTTCATTCAAATTATGTATTTATGTGCAATGTTAGCTATAAACTAAATGGAAACAGAGCTAGTACGAATTAAGTGATACGAATGAATGAATTTGAATCTGAAACTAAGATTTAAACTATCCTAGAAACACATGATATGGCAGCCAAGACTAAATGGTAAATAGTCACGAGAACATAAAGAAATGGAATGAAACGCCGTTGCATGGGAAAATGTGATGAATCTAGAATGTAATATTTGTGAATCTTGTTGAATTAAAATTTCATGAGTAGGACTCATTCACTTGAGGTGGTGAATTAGTCTCTTGGTGAAAAAGTGTTGAAAAGTGGTTTCTAATGTTTGGGATCCAAAATCAGCCAAAATTCAATTTTCTAGGTCTAAGGTAGGACTCATTCACCAGCGGTAGCAAATTAAGTCCTCTCCCAGAATTTCCTGAAAGTCAGAGACAACTACTGACACTAGATCTAAAAATCCACCTTGTTGGGGTTGCTAAAATCAATTCTATAGGAAATAGAGATAAAAACTTCTCCAAGCTTGAAATATGAATGAGTTGACTTGAAGCACCTAGTTGACTTGTAGATAAATATTCAACACCAAAAATCTTGATAAATATGCACACAAAAATCTACAAACACACATGCAATAGGGGAAAAATGGTTGAGGGTTAGCAAATAGGGGTTTGCCTTGGTCAAACCCCACTTTTGGTAATCAAACCCTTAATGAAATAATGAAATGAAAGAGGATGATAAACTAATAACATGCAATTGCTATCAACTTACCAAACCCTTGATGATGCAAATCTGAATTAATGTCAATAAATGCTTCAAAGTGCTTGAATATTGCTTGATGAGATGTTGTAAGATGCTTGAATGCTTGAGATTGCTTGAATGAATGAGAAGATTGTAGGAGATGTAAAATGAGGAGAAAATCACTTATTTATACAATCTTGTGCCTTAGTTACCTTTTCATACCTCGTCAACAATCGATATCAAGTGATTTTGAATAAAAACTTGAAAAGAAATTTTTAAAATTTTGAATTTGGGGCCAAGGGGGACTCATTCGCCACCCATGGTGAATGGGTCCCACTTAGAACCTGAAAATGGGTGCTGGGAATTATGTTATATTTAATGCTTTTTATTAGGCTTACATTCAAGAATGCACTTAATTAAAGCATATGAGGGCATAAAGGGGTCAAATAAAGCATGAGAAAGGGATAAATTGTGAAGATATGCCTAGAAAAGCGTGAAAGCTTGTTACAAGACTTTACAACACTTCAAAATAGGACTTGTTTAGCGATGAAAAGGTGTTTTTTAGGTGAATTGTAATAAATAAAGTCTAGAAGAATGTAGAAATGTCTTACAACACTTGACAACACCTTCACAAGACATCGTTCTTTGAATTTTAGTACCTAAATATGCATGTTCAAGCTATCTTACAACATAAAATCAGAGCAAAATAGATCAAACAACATGAAACAAGACCTAAAAGGCCATGAAAATGACAAGGGGGCATTTTTCTATGACATAAGTTGTAATAAAATAAATGGTTGTACTATTAATGTGACATTGTAATTCATTTTATTAAGGCCTTTGCAACGTTAAGTTTCTGGTCCCTTGGCCTTGATGTCAATCCTAGTGCCTTAAAGTTCAAAGAAACTTTAAAACACATGTTTATTATTTATATCATAAATTACTCAACTATTTGATGAACATTTGATGTATGGTTGTAGTTGCATTCTAGAATGAAATGCATAGAGCACTAGGCTTGTGAACTTAAACCTCCAGAATCACCCTATAATCGTTAGATTAACAAAGATCAATGGTTTATCTAATTTGTTGTCAATGTAGGAGTAAATCATAAATGGCTTGTTTTAAATGTTGTGACACTGTCAGCCATGCACTAATTGTGTACTGTGTAGTCTAGAAGTAACATGTAGACATTTTAGTTTCATTCACTTTAATATTAAAAAAAACAACACTTGCTATTGCTAAGTGATTTTATTTTGAAGTTAGAGGGTCAACACACGAGGAGATTTCAGTTGCTGTTCTAGGTTCCATAGTTCCACTTCCAACAAAGCCATTATAGTAACCCAATTTCAACTTCAAGAATCAAAATTCAAAATCTAGGTAAGTTAAAGAATTCCTGCGACTATGTTTCATCATTTGAAATTTCTTAAAATCTTATTTTTTCAAACTTTGAAGTTTAGGTTTAGGGTAAAGAGGCTTAAGAATTAAGAAAAATTAAGGACTAATAGGGAATTCACAAATTTCACATTGTTGATTGTAACATGTCTACCACCAGTACCACTAGAGCAATGTCAGATAGAAAAATACATTATGCAAAATTGCTTAAAACCACAGGTTTCACTAATGAATACCATGATATTTATGATCCTGAAACCTATGGTAGGCATACCTCAGCATTTAGATTTTCATCTCAGAATAAGGATTCAAAGCAAATGAAAGTTAATAGTATCAATGCACCATGGGTAACTGGATCAGGGCGCATGATGTTACATGAGGTTTTCCCTTGCCCAAAATTTATCATGGTCTGTGTCCTAAATTATGATAGAAAAAGAGAAATTGTTATTAAAGATAGCAAAGAAGAATTGTTATCCATTAATGCAGAAGAACTTGGAAAGTGTTGGCCTTGGAGTTTACAACCGAAGAATTTGGAAATTTCCACATTGACCTAGAAAAGCTTGCTAGTGATAATGAAGTAGTGGATGAAAAGGAG
>VDFB02292099.1:0-25256 GCA_007258455.2 Sequoia sempervirens
AAAGTTCATATGACAATGCCAATGCATGACTTCCTACAGTATCTTTTGTTATCACATAGAGTGAATACATTAGCTTTATGACTGCAACCAAATATTTTATTCCTTCTATTTTTTTCTCTACTTGAAAGTTTCTTCACTGTCCCTATTAAGATGGATATTTCTCTTGGTTCTACTTAAAAGAAATTGTTACAAAAAATAGAACTCCACATTCGGAAAACTTTAAGAAGCCCTCATTTGAGGTGTAAAATCTTGAGTGAATGTGGAGAAATAGCTGGGTAAAATATTAATTTTAGTGGCAATTTTGTTTTTTGGGAAAAAAAAATTCAATTGGCGAATCTTTTCTAATGGGTAGAAGTTTGTGGAAAATCCTGGCGAATTGCAATTTTTTTCAAACCTATAAAATATTTTCATTGGTAATTAAAATCTATTTTCAAACCTAGAAAAAAATTCCATTAGTGAATTAAACCTGTTTTCAAAACAAACAAAAAACAATTTTGTTGATGATTAAAACATTTTTTCAAACCAAAAAATATATCCATTTGTGAATTAAACCTATTTTCAAATGCATAAGAAAAAACATTGGCGAATCAATATAACCATGACCATTCAATGAATTTTTGACGGACGACTATAGTTGCATTCTAGAAGTAAATCTTTGAAGCACTAGATTTTCAAATTGAAACCTCTAGAATAACACTAGAACTGTTAGATTTTCACAAATCAATGGTTGAGATTTTATTAATTATTTAGGTTTGTCAGTCATCATGCTCTTGTTTACCATTTAATATTGCTTAAGTTAGATGAAAATATTTTATGACAAAGCCTTAAATCTTAACTCTTTAATCCTGAGGGTTGAGTCTTGTCAACCTAGCGATGTCCCCATTTTAAATTATGCATGTGCATAAAGTTTATTTTAAAAGAAGGAACGTTCGATGAATTCTTGATGGAAAACTATAGTTGCATTCCAAAAGTAAATCCTTGAAGTACTAGACTTGCGAATTGAAACCTCCAGAATAACACTAGAACTGTTAGATTTTAAAAAATCAATGGTTGAGATTTTATTAATTATTTAGGTTTGTCAGTCATCATGCTCTTGTTTACTGTTTAATATTGCCTAAGCTAGACCAAAATATTTTATGACAAAGCCTTAAATCTTTAAGTCTTTAATATCCTGAGGTTTGAGTCTCATCAACCTAGCGATGTACCCATTTTAAATTATGCACATACATACAGTTTGTTTCAAAAGAGGGACTATTTGATGAATTTTTGATGCATGGCTATAGTTGCATTTTGGAAGTAAATCTTTGAAGCACTATACTTATGAATTGAAACCTCTAGAATAACACTAGAACCACTAGATTTTTATAAATCAATGGTTGAGATTTTATTAATTATTTAGGTCTGTCAGTCATCATGCTCTTGTTTACCGTTTAATATTGCCTAAGTCAGACCAAAATATTTTATGAAAAATCCTTAAATCTTAACTCTTTAATCCTAAGGGTCAAGTCTCATCAACCTAGTCATGTCCCCATTTTAAAAATAACTTTATTTGCATGTGCTCTATGCAGCCATCTTGTCATCTATCGCGGGCATACCTTTTAAACACTTGTTTTTAAGGATTCAATTGTTGAAATAAATGTTAATTGTCACATCAATGATAGTGGTATTTTAAAATGATAAGTGTGATGTCATACTCATTGTGTTCATGCTAATTTCTATATATACTTCACCAACTTGATGTTCTTCATATCATTTATAATATATTTGGATTTGATTTATTTCTTCTCTATTCTCAATTTAATTGAGATATTTTGGAGTCTTCATAGTGTGTCATGCTACCCAAATGTTTTTGGGAGAAAAGAAGGGATGATGCATACATCAAACAAAAGTTGGGTATGGTTTTTACAACTCCTTGTGTGCAAGTTGAGGATGCTATAAGAATAATTGTGGGTAGGGAATGGCTTCAGAACAACCCTCATTCTCTATATTCTAAGGTAGTTTTGGCTTTCTTGTCCAATTGCATGGACATTTTGCTCAATAAAGATTTGGTGAAGATGTTGGCAATATGTTATTTGTAGCCTTTCATTTACTTTATTTCTTTGTTGGAGTTGACACTGGAGCATTACAATTTTGAAAGTGGGTTAGCGCCTATTGGTGGAATCTTCAGGAAAGTGGAATTGCATGCTCCTACAATGTAGGCTCTTTCCCTAGTTAACATGAGACAGGGTCTGCTATGTGATACGAAAACTAAATCATTAAAGAGTCTAGAGTTTAGAGGAAGGTTTTGGGTGATTTTCTTTTCTTCTCTGTTGTTAGTTTGTTAAATTCAATTCACATTCTACTCAAACAACTAGTTGATGGTCTAAGCTAATGTTACAAAAAAATTTAGTAATGAATTGTGTGATGTGTCACGTTTCTATATTTTATTGTACAACATAACAATTCTTGTAGTATGTACTTTGTGACTAGTTTTTTGGCATAGTTAGTGGCTTTTTGGCCATGCTGGTTATGTACTATGTACTTAAGTCTTTAGTAATAGCTACTTAAATTAAAATGCTTCTTGTGGCTCCATTCTTGTAAATCCCTTTTGCTTTGATCAATACCAAAATGTTAAATGTGGCTTTTAAAACTAATATTAATTATCAACATATAGTTTTGATCATAAGTGAGTGAAATTTATTGTGAATTATTAGTGGACATTGATAATGATTAAGTCATTTAATTCTCTTTTTTCAATGCGTTAAAGTACTCTACCTTTCATTTATTCTATTGAAATTCTCAATTTGGCTATGATGTTGTGGGTGGCAGTGTGGATTAATGCCATATGAATAGCCAAAGTGATTGATTGGATAACTTTATATTGAAAATTGCATGATGTACTATAGAATTGTAGATGATGATGTCAATAATCTAGTGATTTTGATAATTGATAGCTTGCGTGACACTGGTGATTTTGACAATTAACAACTTGTCAGTTTGAGGTACAGTTTGCATGTAGCTAGGCTATTAGAGTCTAGATGACAATCAAATTAAACATTTAAATTGTAAATGTTAGGCTTAAGTTACATGAACCAATTAAGTTGGATTTTTGGTTTGCGCAAATCACAATTATGACTAGTCACTTTACCCAACCTCACACGTGACACGTGTGAGGTGTACAAGGGACAAGGTTGGTAGTGGAACTATTGGTGGCACTTTGGTGACACTTTTGGCCCATAAATAAGGATAGTGAACACAACTGAAATCATTCATTGAATTGTATAAGGGTTTTCATTTTGTAGGGTTAATAATCTAATAACGATTTAGGAAGATGATGTGGTATTATTGGCCCATATACTCTAAATTATCCCACCTCTAGTTATGTAGTTACAAAGTAAAAGACCATTTCTTTCAAGTTTAGAATTTGTGGAATTGGAAAGAAGTTGATTTTGTTCACCTAACTTCTCAAACAGGTTTTGAACTAGGATGAGGAGCTTTGATGGAGATAAGTGCTATCCTAGTGCATGGAAGTTGGAAGTAGAAGATAGGAGTAGTTTTACTACCCCTCATGATCTACATGGTTGGCCAGGAGAGCCTATTGCATTTATTTTCAGACACCATGGTCTACCAAGCAAGCCCCATGCATTTATTTTCAGTGCTCATCTTCTACATGGGAAAATTTTTACAACCCCTCATCTTTTGCATGAGTTTGGTTCTGAAAGGGGCTAAGTACATATTGTATCTTCACAACTCCCATTTCCCCAGTTGGATTAGCCCCCCTTTCCCCATGCATTTATTTTTAGAGCCCATGGCTAACTTGGCAAGTCCCATGTGTTATTTTTAGAGCTCATGGTTGACCCGACAAGTCCCACTTATTTTTAGACAAACATACATTATCACATTTATGTTTTCACCAACAGTCCAACAAAAGATTGGCGCTTGTGCTTACATTTGTATTTGTACTATGTAATAATGTGACATTGTAATTTAGTTGTGAACCATTGATTTTTGGCTCCTAGGACCTCTCTAACTCTTCTAGGGTTTTTTAGCTAAAAGGAGAGAGATAGAAGCAAAAATGCTAACTAGTTCATTCAAATTATGTTATGTGCAATGTTGTCTAAACTAAATGAAGCAAACTAAATGCAATTAAGTGATCTGAATGAACAAATTTGAATGCAAAACTAAGATTTAAACTATGCTAGAAAACACACTATGATATGAAAACAATGAACTAAATAATGAAATAATGCAGAACATAAAGAAATAAAGATGAAACATAGTGCATCACAGGAAAAATGTGATGAATCTAGAATGTTGTGAATCTTTGAGAACAGTGCTAAAATTTCATAGTGGGACTCATTTCGAAATTGAGTGAATTAGTCCCTCTTGGTAGAATGTTGAAAAGTGGTTTCTAATGGTTGGGATCAAAATTACGACAAAATTCAAATTTTCAGTCCTAAGGTGGGACTCATTCACCAGCTTGGTGTAGAGTCAGTCTCTCTACCGAAAGTCAAGGGAACAGCTTCTGCAAGCACTAGATCTAAGAAATCTGCTTGTTGGTTTGCTAAATCAATTCTACAGAAATAGAGATAAAAGCTTCTCAAGCTTGAAATATGAGATATGAGTTGACTTGGAAGCACCCTAGTTGACTTAATAGATAAATATTCAACTTAAAATCTTGAAATAGAATTTACTTTAAAAGTCTACAAACACATGCAATAGGGAAAAAATGGTTGAGGGTTAGCAAATAGGGGGTTTGCCTTAGTCAAAACCCACTTTTAATGAAAATCAAACCCTTAATGAAATAATAAGAATGAAGGATGATAAACTAATAACATACAGTACTTCCTCGACTTACCAGGCCCTTGATGAGTACCAAATCTGAATTAAATGTCAATATATGCTTCAAAGTGCTTGAATATTATTGCTTGATGAGGATATTTGTAAGATGATTGAATGCTTGAGATTGCTTGAATGAATGAGAAGATTGTAGATGTAAAATGAGGAGAAAATCACTTATTTATACAATCTTGTGCCTTAGTTACCTTTTCATACCTCGTCAACAACTGATATCAAGTGATTTTGAATAAAAACTTGAAAAGAAATTTTTAAAATTTTGAATTTGGGGCCAAGGGGGACTCATTCGCCACCCATGGGGAATGGGTTCCACTTAGAACCTGAAAATGGGTGCTGGGAATTATGTTATATTTAATGCTTTTTATTAGGCTTACATTCAAGAATGCACTTAATTAAAGCATATGAGGGCATAAAGGGGTCAAATAAAGCATGAGAAAGGGATAAAATCATGAAGTTATGCATAGAAAAGCGTGTAAGCTTATTTACAAGACTTTACAACACTTCAAAATAGGACTTGTTTAGTGATGAAAAGGTGTTTTTTAGGTGAATTGTAATAAATAAATTCTAGAAGAATGTAGAAATTTCTTATAACACTTGACAACACCTTCACAAGACATCGTTCTTTGAATTTTAGTACCTAAATATGCATGTTCAAGCTATCTTACAACATAAAATCAGAGCAAAATAGATCAAACAACATGAAACAAGACCTAAAAGGCCATGAAAATGACAAGGGGGCATTTTTCTATGACATAAGTTGTAATAAAATAAATGGTTGTGCTATTAATGTGACATTGTAATTCATTTTATTAAGGCCTTTGCAACGTTAAGTTTCTGGTCCCTTGGCCTTGATGTCAATCCTAGTGCCTTAAAGTTCAAAGAAACTTTAAAACACATGTTTATTATTTATATCATAAATTACTCAACTATTTGATGAACATTTGATGTATGGTTGTAGTTGCATTCTAGAATGAAATGCATAGAGCACTAGGCTTGTGAACTTAAACCTCCAGAATCACCCTATAATCGTTAGATTAACAAAGATCAATGGTTTATCTAATTTGTTGTCAATGTAGGAGTAAATCATAAATGGCTTGTTTTAAATGTTGTGACACTGTCAGCCATGCACTAATTGTGTACTGTGTAGTCTAGAAGTAACATGTAGACATTTTAGTTTCATTCACTTTAATATTAAAAAAAACAACACTTGCTATTGCTAAGTGATTTTATTTTGAAGTTAGAGGGTCAACACACGAGGAGATTTCAGTTGCTGTTCTAGGTTCCATAGTTCCACTTCCAACAAAGCCATTATAGTAACCCAATTTCAACTTCAAGAATCAAAATTCAAAATCTAGGTAAGTTAAAGAATTCCTGCGACTATGTTTCATCATTTGAAATTTCTTAAAATCTTATTTTTTCAAACTTTGAAGTTTAGGTTTAGGGTAAAGAGGCTTAAGAATTAAGAAAAATTAAGGACTAATAGGGAATTCACAAATTTCACATTGTTGATTGTAACATGTCTACCACCAGTACCACTAGAGCAATGTCAGATAGAAAAATACATTATGCAAAATTGCTTAAAACCACAGGTTTCACTAATGAATACCATGATATTTATGATCCTGAAACCTATGGTAGGCATACCTCAGCATTTAGATTTTCATCTCAGAATAAGGATTCAAAGCAAATGAAAGTTAATAGTATCAATGCACCATGGGTAACTGGATCAGGGCGCATGATGTTACATGAGGTTTTCCCTTGCCCAAAATTTATCATGGTCTGTGTCCTAAATTATGATAGAAAAAGAGAAATTGTTATTAAAGATAGCAAAGAAGAATTGTTATCCATTAATGCAGAAGAACTTGGAAAGTGTTGGCCTTGGAGTTTACAACCGAAGAATTTGGAAATTTCCACATTGACCTAGAAAAGCTTGCTAGTGATAATGAAGTAGTGGATGAAAAGGAGAACAAATATTTCTTAAATAGAATAGTTTAGGATAGAAACAAATTGAAAGGTGATCATAAGGGCCTCCTTATGATTTGGATATTTTTAAACCATGGGCTCAGGATACTATTTACATGCTAGCATTTTTCCTTAGACTTGATAACAATTTGGAAGTGGGTGCAAGCCTCCTTGAAATGGTATATAATATCCATTATCATGTTCCACATGTCAAATATAATTTTATTGGGCACATTGTAGAATCCACGCATGAACAATTTTTAATGATTAAAGGAGTTTCCACCAAGACATTTAGGTTCATAACCTACTTGTGCTATCTTTTTCTATTCAAATTTACAGGAATGTTTCAAACCAAAAAGCTTTTGATTTTTCCCTATAGTAATGGTGAGGAAATGAAAATGGCTCCAGTATATGAATGGACCACTGTGATACAGATGCATGATTCTTGAAAGAACTACAATCATTTTGTAGACTAATTTTTGGCTCCATTGCATCAAGCAATTACAAATACTCCAATTCCTAGATTGCCTATGTGATGTAGAAACTACATTCAACTAGGAAAAGAAATACAATTGGCTGATTGGTACTTAATGCAAGAATATACTATGCTAAAATTTTATGGATTGAAAGTACAACCATACAAATTTCCAATACATGCAATAGAAAGGGTTTTTTCTTTGGAATATGTAAGGAAAATGCAAAGTACTATTGAACTACACTATATCGGTTAGCAAAAGAAGACATTATTTCTTTCTTTACCTTTTTCATGTGGAGGGATCACATTTGAGAGAAAAGCTTTTAGTGTGGCACACAATCTTTTATTTTTTTTTGATTTTGATGCTATTTGTCATTAGTAGTATGATCCATATTACACCATTTGTAATGCTGCCTTGCAAACCCCAGAGAACACACACAATGCGAATAATTTTTTTTTAAAATAACAAGAGTGAACATGCAATAACATTAACCATAATCACATAGCACATTACAAAACATTAACACACTTAGTTCTCTGGGGCACGCTAGATTACATCGCAACACTAACCATAAATAAAAATAAAGATTACAACAATATCATTTATAATGATAACCAAGGATAAGGATACATCCAATAACCATGATGCGAGAGTAATAAACATCGCATAATTACATCCATGATACATCTCTTAAAAGAGTTACAAATAATCCTAACTATTACATCATTGATATAATATTACAATACAATTTTCTTAGATACATGAATTACATTGAATTTCCCAACATGGGAATTGATACAGGTATAATGAAAGATGAAGTACTACAGATCACTGGTACAACTCCATTGTGGAAAGCTGAGAGAACAAGATGTTGAAGGGGAACCCAACGGGTGCGGAGCACGTTCCACCCAACCATGTGAATTACAAGTAACTCACCCCCCGTGCTCAGAGGTGAAGAGGAAGTGAACCCGACCATGAATGTCAAACTGACTCAACCACAACATGATACAAAACACGTACGACTCAAGCATGCAATGCACAACCATCGACGTTCTCAAAACACATAACAAGTTAAAAACCACGAAACTCATCACAATAACATGAAGTACTATCAATTAACAATCATGAAACAAACTCACAAGACTTCAAAGAAACATCATAAAGAGATAACATCCACAAGAATTGAACCAACCCCAAATTACATTTCCAAATCAATCAGAACCAATGAAAGGAACACGATTCCATAATAACTCTAAATCCACCATCCAATACACCATTCCATAGGCAACAATAAACAAGTCAAACGGGCGTCAAACGGGGAGGGTCATCGCATAGCTCACATGGGATCCCCTGGCTCTTCCTCCAACTGAGGCGCCGGCACCCACCTATGGATTCCCTAGCCCTAAAATCAGAGCAACATAAAAATAACAATATCCAGAGGCAACAAGAAACAAGAACAACAAGGATGTCTAGTGGAGAGTGTCATCGCATGGTCTTACATGAATTCGCCAGACTACCTATCACAAGGTGCCGCCTCCATCTATACATGGATTATCCAGACAACCTAGCTCAAGGAGCCGCCTTCATCTATGGTTATCCAGACATCCTATTTCAAGGTGCCGCCCCATAGGGTTACTCATGCGGAGCCACTTACCTTTCATAGAGACAAGGTAGTGACCTTACCAACCAGGTCTTCCCACCCATCCTTAGCCTTTGAGAGCGCTAACGGCAGGGGTGAGGTGCATGTTTTTATCTTGTTATGTGTTAACTAACCCAACCCACTAAATACATTAATTAAGTTATCACTTGTTTAACTACTCTTACGTGGGTTCCCCTGGCACTTCCTCTTACCCGAGGCGCCGGCGCCCATGAAGAGCCACTCTCCCTATGACCCCTAACATATCTCAAATCTAGGCAAGGGTTGACAATAAAACATATTAAACATAATACTCAAAACAAGCTCATGCGAGGCATTAACCTTCTCGCGATAACTCATAACCAAAAGTCTAACCAACTGTTCAACCCTTCCTAACGTACCATTAAGTTTCAATTCCAACAGTATAACCAAGACGAGAAACATTTTAAAATAACAAGCCTCAGGAACATGACTTCACAAACAAACAATGGTCCCCACATCGACGAGTAAAGTTTTCAACAACTAAATGAAAAACGATAACCACATTATGCAATTTCATAACTCAAGGTAAACGATTAACTCAATTACACAAAACACTCCAATTCAGAATTGATATACAGAACACAACAAATTTATAATCCTACGTCAAAATACTTAATACTTAACAAAGAACATCCGATAAATATCTAAAAATACATTAAAACCTCCAACCAAAGAAACTCGAGAAATCATTGAAATTAAAACATACAATTACAATTTCGCTAACAGATATAATTTGTTTCATTCAACAACCCATAAAATTTCAGCTTTACAATTTTCACAAATACATTCCGGTCAATAAATTTGTAACCTCACAAACTACCTAAATTATTAAATACAATTTATTACATAATTATAATATATATATTAAATAAAATATATATCTATTAACATTTTTCTTTCATATAATCCTCAAATTTTACAAAATAACCCATCATTATAATTTCCTCAATTCCAAATTAAAGCGCTGATTTAGTTAAATTTATAAAATTTATTGTTAACTCACTGCATATATATATATATAAATATATATATATATATATATATAAAATTTTAGAACATTACATATATATATAAATACAAATAAATATCTAAAAGCAAAATAAATTTTATTCTATAAAAAAAAAAACCTTAAAATTTTATTTCTAAAGAAAATTACCTATTATTTTATCTTTAAAATACAATAAAATAATATCAAATTAAAATAATTATAATTACATTTTATCTGAAACTGAATTATAATTATTATATTTAATAAATTAACTATTCACCACATTTTTTTTTATTATTTAATATATAATATTATATATATATTTTTTTAAAAACACAAACAAAAAAAAATAAAATAAAATTTACTCATAAGGCATGCCGTCAAGATGTGCAGCCTTTTACTGATCGCTTGTTTATTAATGCCAAGCGAGTCCACCAAGCAGAGGGTGACGGAAGGTACCGGCCGCCCTTCCTCCCGGACTCCAAAAACAGATTTTTGTTATATATATTTTTTTTTCATTTCTTTTTTAAAATAAAACAATTTCCTTAGCTCAACTTGCGAAATTTGAAAAATTCCTTTTAGGTTTATCTTAAAAAAATATATATATATATAAATACTTCGAAACAAAGGATTTTTATATGAAAATAAAATAAAATATGAAGATGCATATATATATTACGAATCTTACAATGTATATATATATCATTAATCTCTCTCTCTCTCTCTCTATATATATATATATATAATTTAATGAATATATAAAAAAATATCTGAATAAAATTGCATGAATATAAATAACTCAATTCTCTGTATAAAATATAGAATCATCACATAATTAAAATACGCATTCAAGATAATTATAAAAATAACATTTCTTATTTATTCAAATACAAAGATTGATCGTTTCCTCAGAAAAATAAGTGAGAAATTGGGCAGGATTCGACAGAGTTCCTTTTAAGTTTGCTTGCAAAATAAAATTTCTAATCTCAACATGCATTTTATTTTCAAAGGAAAAATCTATTTGTTCATTCATTTTCTAATCAAAGGGAATTATTTAAATCTAAATCACAGACAAATTCTTTTTGTTTATGTGCCACACAAATTCATTCAATAATATCTTTTATTTATTTATTTTGCAGATTCAGAAAATCAAAGGTAGAGACGGGAACCTGGAGTCCTGCGCTTCTTTGCGAATCTGAAGAAGCTGGTTCCTGACGGTCTTTACGAAGAGCTCTCCTCCTTCTTGCTTCGAATCTCCTCTGAGTCACCGTGCTCAAATCTTGAACCCGATCCTTTCTTCAGAAGACTCCAAAATAACTAATAATAGATTTCCAAACCCTTCCTCCAACTCTCTTCAAAATTAGCAAAAGATCCAAAAACCCATATTCTCTTCAGATTCAAAATACAGAATAACTTGTGCAACTTCCCAATCCCTAATCTTCTGTGTGTGAAAAACTTCCCCAAAAATTCTTAATTAAATTGAAAATATATTGTTCATCTCTCACAAAAACTCTAAAAATCACAAATAAAATAAAACAATTCTTTAAAAGCCAGCTTTTTCCCAAATCTGTATTCTTATTGGCTCACACAATCTTTTTATTCTTTTATTTGCTTTATTGTTTTAATTTCTATTTTTGCAACATTACTTGCACATCACAATTCTTATTTAATTTAATAATTTATTCTAATAATTATCTTCAACCAGAAAATTAATTAAAATAAATAACACACATTTAATATTTAATTATTATTTAATTGAAACACATGATTTTATAAAAATTAAACGAAACATTTAAATATTTTCATACAAATAAATCAACATTAAAATACACAATTATTATCCACCTTCAATTAACTAAATCACAACCTATTAAATACTCACATTAATAAAATGTGACATACACAACACAAACCACAATGACGACAATTACAGAAATGTACAATACCAATTCAACGAGACGACCTGACATCATGGGACGGGAGGACTTCATCGTCACCTCAGTATCAACATTTAACCGTTGGGTTATTTGGTGCTCGCCCTGTCCTGCCGAAGCAGGTGGAATCGAGACTTATACCTGCAAATCCTGCATACAAACGAAGTTGTGTACATGTGCATACGTATATATATTTAATCATCAAAGCATTAAATCGGAGTACTACATTGTGAAAAGGAATCGCAACATAGCAGGGCACTCGCGCACGAGTGATGCCATATTGTCCTTCATCACACCTATTCTAACAATTATAATCAACTGATAAAATACATTTCTAAACTAACAATTTTATCTCATGACATATCTAGTTAAATCACTGCATCATAATTATAATTCTGAAAATGAACTAACATCTAACCAACCACAATGTCAAATGAAATAATCAAATCTTCCAGTGCATAAACATAATCACCAACAGTCTACTAATGGAATACAACATCATCAAATGTCTAACTATCCAACTCAAACAATATCATCATCGTCACAAGTAGCAAACAACCGCATTGAAAAATACTAAATCCTACCATTAAGAAGAGGGTATTACACCATTAAGTCAATAATTATGCTCAATAAGAATAATGGAAGTACAATTCAATATTAAAGTGAACCCTTGCTTGAAAACTTGAGAAACAAGGATTCTTGGGATGAGGTCAAAATAGCAATGGAGAAAAATGTTGCTGGGAATGGTATTTCTTTTGAAAAATTGTTAGCAGAAATTATAGGATTACATCAAAAGACAATTATGAGGTACAAAAATTTTTATGAAAAAAGTCATAAACCATCTAGTAGAGTAAAAAATCCAGATTCTCTAGAAAAGGAAGTTATAGAAAAAATTGGTCACAATAAAAAATGACTGCCTTTTGGTCTATGACGAAGGAGCTAGGTATCTGAGAGCTCTTGCAGAGTATGGAGATAATGAAGAAGATCGTGAGTTTAGAAAATTGTGGAATATAGAGCATCGAGATGAATGAGAAGATAAATAAAGTGATGATGAATCTAATGATGATAGGGAAGAAGAAAGCCACATTGTCAATTTCAAACTTGGTTTAAGTGAGGCCACAAAAGAAGGATTTACTATAGGAGCATCCATAGCTAAAAAAATAGGTTATGAAGGTGGTCCTTTAGGGCCCTAAAGAAAAGGCCCTTGAATAGTAATAGATGTAGAGCATAGAAAACCAGTTGATAAATCTGGCCTTGGGGTTGGAGGTGAAAAATTAGACCTAGGGCATATAGGTCAATTTGTTAGAGCTTTAAATCCTCATCCTCATGGCTAGACATAATCACAACTAGGACATGCCCATGGTGGAGGGCTTAGTGCAACTAGCACTACCTCTGGTGGCATGGTATGGGTAGTAGTACTAGTAGTGGTCAACATGTGCTACAACAACAAATTACACACAAGAGGACAACAACACAATATACCACATAAACACCAGGTGATCAAGGCATACAAAAGAGGAAAAGGATTTTGATAGGTCCAAGTCACACTACTAGTGGATCCACCACAAAGGAGTTATTTCCAGGCACTCCCCCAATTCTAGTTAGTCTGGATGTGACATCATTACCAATTGCAAGTACTCCTATTCCTCCACCATTCAAGCATTCCATTGTTCCTGCATCCCTAGGTTTGATTACATTGAAGAGTTTAAAAAGAAATTAGAATTGAATAAAAAATAAAAGAAGCAACTAATGGAGAGTGCGTTTGCTGTAACTTCAGATCCTGAAACAACCATGGTATTACCCACATTTGACACAAGTAAAGAAATCATGGAGTACACAATTCTTGTTCCCACAATTCAAAACAAACCAACAAATCAGATGGCTTTGTCTGAATTCTAGTTGAACAATATTCAATTGGATTTTTTTGGAATCAGAAATACTGACAAAATTAATGTATCAAAGAAGAATAATGAATTGGTGTACACATCATTGCTAAAGCAAGATAGAGAGAAAAAAAGGTTGTAGACTCAAATTGAAAAGTTATAGTTAGACCTAGAAAATGAGAAAGAAAAGAGGAAAACAACAGATAACAAGAGCAATGAATTAGAAAAAAGAATAAAAAAATATGTCTCTACATCAACAAGCAAAGAGGGTAAGCAAAATGAGACTGCAGTGAATGAACTAAAGCAAAGACTAGATGAGAGCAACAAGAAATATGATGAGGAAAAATACACTTCAGAAAAATGAAGACTAAGTATTGTGAATGGAAATGCACAGTGGGAATAGAAATTGAAGGAGAGAAAAAGAAATGAAAGATTGGAGGTAGAGCTAATGGAAGAAAAAACTGAAATTAAGTCTTGTCAAAATAAGTTATCTGCATTTTGTAGAGAAATAGTGAGGCATATGAAACAAAAGATTTGGGATGAAATAATACAGGGGATTGATCGTTTGTGTGACATGTTTCAATTGATTGATGCTATCAGACAACATCATAATAAGCTCAAAAAATATTTAATGGACAACAAAAATGTGCTGGCATTAGAGCAACCATCAAATCAAATTCAACAAATAGTCTACAAAGCCAGTGATTTTTTTTTGAAATCAAAAGGGATTACTAATCAACTTGCTACATCAATGAAGTTGTCATCTATCATTGAAAAGTGTTCGAGAATGTGTGAAATAAAGGAATATTTGCATTTGGCTGCATACAAGATGAAGAAGGTGGATGAAAAGGTAAGGAACTTCATAGAGCTTGGTTTGCTAGAGGCTTTTGACACAAATGAGCGATTCATTGGAAAGAATTATTTTAGAAAGAAGATGGAGGATGCAAGGAAGATTGATTTGGACTAGTTTCCCTAGAACCCAGATGTGGTGAACTATTTGGATTCCATCAAACCATTGCTAACCCTAAATGCAAAATTGACTAAAGAATCCAAGACGAGTTCCAATTTGAATCATGAATTGTTAACAAATCTTCAAGTTAAACAACATCAGTTAGAACAAATGGAAATTCCACCACCTAAAGAGTGGATGTTGCTAGAAAAGGTGATGTAGTGATTTGATTTTTGATAATATGAGTTTCCAAGTTCCAACTTAGCTCTGTGTAGAGTTGTCTTTGAGCAAGATTTTGCATTGCCAATGCCTCTATGTATTCCTTTATGTGATAATCAATTTAAAATCTCAAATTTAGACTTCAATAATGTGTTGATGCTCAATTATCTGTATTATGGGTTTGGCCAATGTAGTTAGGATCTTTTGGGAAAAACTTTGATTTTCCTTAGTAGAGCAAAAACTCTTTTATGCTTTCAAGTTTGTTTTACAGTTATATTTCAATATAAAAAACTCATATGGTGAATTTCATGTAGACATAATCTTTGTGTTGTGGTGTATGGATTTATTTTGTTTATTCTGAATATCTTGCCAATGGTTATCTATGTTGGTGTTTTGGATGTTTAATAGATTGCATTGCTATCAGATGTTTATCTTTGAATGAATGCTTATGGAAATGGTTGAGTTTAATTAAAGAAATTTATTAGTTATGATGTGATTCAAGTCTTTGTGCTTTAGTTTATAGTTTGATATTTCATATTGGCATGCCTTTCAAAGCTTTCTGGTTAAAAGCTACACCTTTCTTTGCTTTTTGGTTAAAACCAGCCTAAATTTCTTTGCTTTCTAGTTTAAGCTTTTATTGTTTAAGTTGTGTGGATGCCTTTATAAGTTATTTATGTTGAATTGTTAGCTTCTATTAGCATATAAATTATAAGTTATGGATGTTGAATTGTTAGCTTCTATTCAAGGAATGGATTAATAATATTCCTTTCAATTATTTATCAAAGATTGTGTGAATGGAAATGCAATAGGAATTTATAAGTAGTGTGATAAGTGTTGTTCTTTAAAAATGATGCAAAATCATATATCAAATTCAATACCATGGAATGCAATATAAAATATAAAATATCACAATTTCATGGAATACAACATAAAATATCATCAACTATAGTTTAGAATATATGATTCATGAAGTGCAATATAAAATAAAGTGCAATTATAATATAATAAATGAAGGAGTAGTTGAATGCCTTCTAATAATTGAAGTGAATGAGAGAAGTGTGTGGAGTTGGGTGGCGGCGTCGATTGTAGGCCTAACATTTATGGCAAGGAATGTGAATTAAGTTATTAATCTTTGGAGGAAATACTTTCTTGATGCTTCTCTTCTGTGGTGAATAATTGGTGTAAAAATAGTGAACAAGAGGTGGTGGCTCTATAGTTGTAGCAGTGATGGAGGTTGGTTTCACACTTACAATGAGGAAAAAACTCTCACCTTTTCTTAGAGGAGCATCAGAGAAGAGACTAATGGGTTGTTTCTTGTACGGTGACGAGCGATTAGTACAGGCAATGCAACTAATTATGGAAAAAGGATTAAAGGACCTCAAGCATAGATATAGAATGAACATGGACATATATTCGCTGATTATGGCTTGGGGTTTAGATTTGGGAGAGCCGATTGAAGTTGTGAAAAAGGTGATGAAGACACTGGTGCATGAGGATTATCTTGAGGACATGGACTAACTATTGGAATGGGCGACTTCGGGTGTAGGAATGAATATCAGTGAGTGCATTGATAGTGATGAGGAAGAAGAAATAGAGAAATGTGTACCCTTTATGAAATGGAAAGAAGGAAAACATAAAGCCAATTGGAGAGAGGGAGCAACACGCATGTGGGAAGCTCTAAATTTGATTGTGGAATTAAAAGAGGTTGAGGTGGTAATCGTGAAGGCCAAGGAAAAAGCGAAGTGTTTGGAGAAGAATGAGCATCAACCGAGGAGGAAGAGGAAGATGAGTGGGGCTACCATGGAATCTGTGGTGAGTAGCTTGAGTCTAGAGCTTTACAGTAATTTAATCCTCTGCTAGACATTGTGAGTTTTTGGTTGTCTGTAGTTAGTTTTTGGGGTTTACTAAAATTGTGGGCAATGAAGGGAAGATGTTTTTTGGTTTGTAGGTATTCAAAAAAGGTGATAAATGTAATTTTGAGTGAAATTTTGATTTTGATGTAGCTGTTAAGGGTTGATAGTGAAGTCACTGTAGATAAACTGTAATTTTTGAGAAATTAGGGTAAAGTAGTTGAATATCTAGAGGATAGATGTTTATTCAGAAAAGTTTAGAAAATTATGTAATATGACTTTTTTATCAATAAAGCAAAAAATATTATTATCGATAAAAAAAAATCATGAAGTGCAATGATTCACAATTTCATTGAATACAATATTAAATATCTTGAATTACAGTATGGAACAATAGAAATTGATCCATGACCATGAAGTGCAGTATAAATACCTAAAAGATACTAATTCTCTTCCATTTCCCAAAAGGATTCAGGGTCCTCAAATTGAAATTCATCATTAGATAAAGTTAAAGAGTCATCTTGAATTTGATTCCGAGTTTGCTCTTCATTTTCTTTGGCTTGTGTCTCAAATTCAACATTCATTGTGTGATTTCTGACAATGTGATCCATCTCAGTCCCACTACCACTGTCACTAGTACCAACATTTGGAATTGGAGTGTTGCACAACTTGGTCCTTCTTCTTTCACATGTGGACCTCTAGATTGCGAGTGCCCTTTCAAAAGGAAAATTAAAGACATTATACACAGTTCCTTTCAACCTTAAGAAATTTTCCAAATTCTTGTATAGTTTGTTTCTTAACTTTGATTTCAAAAAACCCAATGTACTGAAAACTCCCTCATCCTCCATTGACCCTAATGTCATTGTTTGACATAAATCAACAAGTTTGAAATATTTTTATATCAAACCACACAATATTTCACTTTGACCTAAGTTTTTCCAAACCTTTTTTATTGAATCTAGTTCAAAGGCCTTCTCCATGCCCATGGATTTATAGTAGTCCCTTGTAGCTATTGCAAAACTCCTAGATTTTTTTCTAAGCTTAGCTTCATTTAAAATTCCTTCTATTTTTTGCTTATTGTATGTTACACTTTTCAAAAATTGTTCGATCAAGATTTTTACATGATCATGAAAATATGTTGGGTTCTCTCAGTTTTCCCAAAATTGAGGATACACAATACCCATGGCTTCAAGTATTTCATGTCAAGGGAATCTTTCACGAATCTATGAGGAAACAGATTTTGCAATTTCCTTCAAATTACAACCAACAGATTTAACAATGCCTTTTAAATCTTCCTCCTTAACAGCTACTTCTCTACTAGAGTGCCTGGTTGTCTTACAATGGTACATTGGTATCTCATATCCATGTAAATAGATACATAAGTTTCTGCTTGCATTAAACTATAAATAATTATCAGGATTATTCAAATCAGTAATTTTCTGCCACATGAAATAATTTGGACCATCTTGTGTTAGATCTAGATATAGATGATCAAGGGCCAAGCATGTATGTTTACATAGATTGGAATATTCATTAATATACATAGTTATGTCTTGGGATTTCTTCAAAATATTGTTCATCACATCCAACATGGGGAGAAGACTAGCTAAATTCAAGAGTGTCTCTATATCGCTTAACCTATGTAAGAGGTTAGGAGCTTTGTCTATTGTGCTGTGATGCTTGTACATCACTCCAATCAAGGATTGATATTCTAAAAGAACTCATTGCACTGGTCCATGAAGGGAGATCCATGTGGTATCAAAACCCTTGAGAAGCTTGTTTCCTGGTGTTATTCCCTCAACAAAATTTTGAAATTCTATGAAATGTTAAGAACTTCAATAGAAGTATGCTTGGATCTCGCAGACTAGATTTTCAACTTTTGATACTATAGGAAACTTGCTTACAATTTTGAATGCTAAATTCATTCTATGGGCCATGCAGTGAATACCAAGCATGTATGGTGCACAAGTAGTTTGTAACTTTGTGTAAACACTGGTCCTTTGACCTTGCATCACTGCAGCTCCATCAACACCTCCATACACCAACTTTTTGGCAATTGTCAACTCATCCATACCTGCAATTTCATTCAAAGACTTCTTGACTAGTTTAAATATATTTTGCAATGTTGAACTATCCTTCATTTTATGAACACATAGAAGATGAGCTTGGTGAACATGTCATTCTATAGTATACAAATGCATACAAAACCAAGAAGTATTGTCTACCACAGTAACTTCATCTAAAGATAATGCAATAAAAATTGACTCTTTTACTTTCTCCTTTAAATCTTCCTTTTCAACTGCAGCAAGACAGTTTTCCCATTCCCATCCAGTGTTTATTGACCAATGTGAGAAGGGATAGTGAGGAACATTCAAAAAAGATGATAAACCAGAATATTCTAGGTAGTTTGTCATAGGACCCCCATTGGTCAAAATATGAAAAGAAACACTCATCTAAACAATTTTTGACATATTTGCTGCTTCCATTGCTTTTCCAAATTGAGCCTCACATGTACCTTTACATGCAACAATGTTTGATATTATTTTTTCATGATCTTCATAATCCGCAACATACCTAACATGAAGAAATTATTCCTTTGATTTCCATCGTACAACTGATTTTCCTTTCCGTCTATGATTTGTTTTTCATAAACTTTACCGATATGCTTTTCTATACTGTCAATCTTTAGCTACAACGTCTTGGCTCTTCCACATTTCCAACTACAAATCCTACATTTGGCAATGTTTCCTTTTCAATATCGTTTGCATTGTCAATCCCCACTAGTACCATGAATGGGTACTTTGACAACCAACCAAGTTGAAAATTCCTTGTCATTTCCCACTCGCGCCCCATTTTTGATTTGTTTCTTCTTTTCTTGCTACCAACATCATCATCCTCATCCAGGTCAATTATCTCATTTTAACCAAGCCCAAGGTATCCCTTGGGAACATCTTTATGATATTTCCATCCTCATTTGATACATTTTGATTTAACTCAATGAAAATATCAACTTGACCTTTCAGTGGCAGTGAGGTATTGTGAATGCTACCAATATTTGGTGGAAGAGTTGATGATGTAGCTCCATCTTGACCTGATGGATCAGAAGCTTTAGAAATTCCAAAGTAAGACTATATGGTACATCTAAGTTTTAGAATTTTCATGGCCTCTGTTAAAAGATTAATCTTTACTTGTAAATGCTATTCTTTATTTGTAATTATTTATTAACTTGTAGGAATATTCCAAAGGAATCCCTACAAGTCTTTTGTCTTTTTTGTCATCTCACACATGTGTGAGGATGGCTTATTTTTTAATTTCCTTTATTAAGGAATATTTGTAACCACCTCCTTAAGAGGTGACACTTTGCACACACATAGATGAATGGTGGCATTCATTGAGTTGGGAGTTACATTCTAACTCCTTCTCACCTCTACTTATTGAGGTGCCTCTCCTCTCATTCTTTAAGACTCATGCAAGCAAGCTAAGGCTGAAGCTCTCTCTCTTTGTATTATTCTTTAGGCATTTTTCCTCCATTCATAATATTGGGGTTTTTTCTTGTTTTTTCCCCTTAACAAATTCTTGTGTCTCTCTTGCTTTGGTGGTGCTTGGTTTGGCTATTTCAATTTATTTGGTAATCTCTTTCCTTCAAACAATTGCTTTTTATTAGTACTTTCCATTGCTCTTTTCTATTTCCTTTCATGGTATTAAAGCTTGGTATTACTAATATTTTGTGAGCTACATTGTTGAAGGTTTACCAAATTTTTCAGCACACCATTGGAGGCACTCAAAGAGAAAAAAAGAAGAGCCAAAAGTCTAATCTTGTTTTTTGTTTGATATATTTTTCTAACCCTTATGAATGATTTCTTATCTAAATATTTCTAAGTTTTTCAAATTTCAAATTTGTCCAATATATTTTGCTTACATGCTTTATTTATTTATTTTTGCATAAAAATTTAAAAATCCATTTTTTTTGCATGTTCAAATTTTTGTAAAAAATCAATTTTTTTTAGGGGCTCTAACTCTAGTTCAAAAATTATTTTTAGGAAACAAAAGCTAATCTACTTTTTTTTTATTTGCAAATTTGTATATTAGATCTGTAAAAAAAATCCATTATAATTTGCATGCATGTTATTTTTTTTGCAATTTTTTAGAAACCCTCAAATAAAGGATTATAGTTCAGTCTTTTAAAAAAAAATCTTTTATTTCTATATGTTATAATGTGCATGTTCAAATTTCTGTAAAAACAATTAATTTTTGTAAATAATCATTTTTTTTAGGGATCTAACCCTATTTCCCATTTTTTTTAAAAAGGCTAATCTACTTTTTGCAAATCTCCAAAAAAAACAAAATCTCTATATTCTGCATATTTTCATCTTTGCATGTTCAAATTTCTGTAAAAAAAATAATTATTTTTTAAGCTCTAACCCTAGTTTAGAGATCTTTTCAAATAAATCAAATAAATCCTTCTTTTTCAAACTTGACACCTTACAAATTTTTTTAAAAAAATAATAAATAAATATCTAAAACCCAAATTTTTATGCATACAGTAAATAATAAATTCAAATAAAAAACTGTTGCAGCCCTTGCCCCTCTACTGCTTGAACCATGGCTTTTTGTTGTAATCTCGACCCTTGAAAAAGCTGCTAAAATATCCCCTATGGCCTCCTGCTTTGTCTTTCAAAACCCTAGCTGCTGCTTCTCCTCACACTTCACCTCTTACTTGCCTCTTTTCTATTTCCTTTCAAAAAAGCAGAGGGAAAAGAGGTAAAATCTCTTTTGTTTAAAAAAAAAGGTTTCATTTTAAATGAAAAATCTTTCCCTCCCACGTAGGAGGTAAAAGTTTCTTTTTCTGAAAAATGTGTTTTTCCTCTTTTTAAAGAATCTTCCTATTTTTAAGATTTTAAAAAAAGTTTAATCTTTTAAATCTTTCATTTCATATTTATTAGTTTATAACTTTAAAACTTTAATGTAGTTTTATTTATTAGTTTTAAATTAATATTATATAACTTTAGTAATTTTTCATAATTTATATTCTTAATTTAATTTTATATTTAAATCAATTAATTTTATTTTTTTTAAATCCAATTTATATTGATATTATTTAATTATATATCTTTTTAGATTGATTATTTTACAAATATAAGATATTTATTTTTTCTCTAACTAAAAGGAGATTGTTTTTAATCAAAAGTGGTATTTTTTTTTTGTAAGCAAATATTTACAATACTTATTATTTTTCTCATAAAGTTGTGATTTTTTATTTTTGGCAATCATGTCAACTTTAATTCCTGAAATTAAATTAAATTCTTCTAACTATCATTCTTGGAAAACTCATATATGCTTTATTTTTCGGTTTAAACATCTTTTAGATGTAGCTACAGATCCTAAATCTAAACCAGGTTCATCTGCATCTAAAGATGAAATCAAAAAATGAAGAAGCCCTTGGCCTCATAGGTATCTCCATGTCACCTGAACTTTATGTTCACATTGGGACATGTACAACTTCCTATGAAGCATGGGACAAACTCAAAACAATTTATGATAGTACAAATGAACCAAGAAAAATTCAAATTCAAGATCAACTTGAAGATTTGAGGTATTCTGATTTTAAATCTATGGATGAATTTTTATTGAAATTTGATGCTTTAAATAGTCAATTGGATGGTTTAGGAGTTAAATTAGATAATCTTAGATTAATTCATCTTATTCTTAAAAAGTGTCTTCCTAGACAATTTCAACAATTCATTACTAATATTCATGCTCAATTGGCTATTCCTTCTTTAGCTACTCAATTAACTTATGATATTTTTTCGTGATTTATTAAGACAAGAATAGGCTAAGTTAATTCAGTTTGGTACTCTTAAGTCTAATGAATATGCTTTCTTATCTAATCATAAGCAAAATTTTAAACCTCATTACAATAATGGCAATGATCCTAGAGAGTTTAACTCTTCTAAGAGACCACATTGCACTTATTGCAATAAGGATGGTCATTGGCAAAATACTTGTTTTAAAAAGAAAAATGAGAAAAAACATATGAATCAAAATAATCAACAGTTTCATAACAATGGTAATCAATCTAGACATGCTTTTACATGTAGTTTTAATGTTTCTAAACCTTTTGAATGGGTTAATGATTCAAGTGCATCTCAACATGTTACTTCACATAAATAGTTTATTTTTTAAATAACTTCACAAGTATTTTATTATTGGACTTGATCAACCCAATAATAGTGTACTTGTTTTTACTCAATTATATTTGGAATATGAAAAGGGGATATTCATGTAGTCATGAATGCATGAATATCGTCTTAAATGACTTATTTATACTTAATAATTATTCTCTTCATAGTATGCATTTCCCATTATTCCATCACAATTTTTTTTAATATTATTATCATTATTATTTATAACTTAAGGTGGATTGATTTGTGGCTTGAGAAATTATCATTCTCTCTACCTAAGTCTTGATCTATTGTAATATTTAAAACAAACCTAGTGTTTCCTTCTCAACTACAATTATGTTGTTTTGATAAAGGGAATTTGATATTTTATTGTGTCTCATTAATATGATATTATGCCTTATTGGTAAATTTGGCTTTTTGATGGATTTATTTCATCTATATTTTTGCAAATTAAAAGCTCATTGGAGTATTTGCCTTCTTGATGGATTTATTCCATCTATATATGTTTTGCAAGTTAATCACTTTATCAAGTCTCAATGGAGCCTTTACATATAATTTTTGTGCTAGTCACATTTGCAGTAATGTTGCATAGGGAGCCCTATCTATAATGAATCATATATTTTATCAAGTCTCATTGGAGTTTTTTTTTGGGACCCATGGAAAATATTTCCATCCACTTTGATGGTATGCACTTACTTATTTATGTTGAACTTAGATCTATTTTCTTAATTGATGGGGATCAAGTTCTTGAAACTTTTATGTTTCATTATTTTTTTTTTTTGAAGGCAATATGGTTTTTATACCATTATTAGGACTATTGATATTGATTTTTTTTACTAAGGCACTATGGTTTTTTTTAAAAACCATCTTTAGGACTAATTTTCAAAGTCCTTTATTATTAATCTTGATACAATTTCCCTTTACAATTCAATGATGTAGTGAGAGGAAACCTAGATCTATTATTGCTATGTCTATTTTATAATTTGGGCTATGCCTTCTTTCTATCTCATGGTTTCATTAGAAGTAAAAATGATCCAAATTTATATATTAAGCATAGTGAAAATAATATTGTGATTATTATTTTAATGATTTAATTATCACTTCTAGTTCTAACTTTTTTGATTAGTGATGTTAAGTCTACTCAATCAACAATTTCAAATGAGTGATTTGGGCCTATTACATTATTTTGGGTATGAAAATTTGGAAAACACCTAAAGTGTTGGATTGGTTTCTAGATTTATGTCTAAACCACAACAAACTCATTTTAAAGTTGCAAAAAGAATTTTAAGATATGTTAAAGGCACTCTTAATCTTGGTCTCTTTTATGATGCAAATTGTGATTTTTCTTTAAAAGGTTATATTGATTCAAATTTAGGAGGTGATCCCAATGATGGGAGATCCACTTGTGGTTATTGTTTCTTTGTTGGATTAGGTGCAATCTCATGGAATAGTAAGAAACAACAATCTACTTCTCTTTTTTCTATAGAAGCTGAATATAAAGGTTGTACAAATGCATCTAAAGAAGCATTATGGTTAAAAAGATTACTTGAAGACTTGGGTCTACCTCAAAAGGATCCTACTCCTTTATATTGTGATAATCAAAGTGCTATTACTTTGGCAAAGAATCCAATTTTTCATGCAAGGACCAAGCACATTTCTCTTCAACATCACTTCATTAGAGAGAAAATTGAAGACAAGAAAATTTCTCTTTTGTATTGTAAAGGTGAAGATCAAGTTGCATATATTCTTACCAAAGCTCTTTGTAAAGATAAATTTATCTTTCATTGTAAAAATATTGGATTACAACCCATTGAAGGGTTTGATGTAACCTCTCCAAGTAAAGCTTAAGGGGGGATGTTAGAAGATTAATCTTTACTTGGTAAAGGTTATTATTTATTTGTAATTATTTATTAACTTTTAGGAATATTCCAAAGGAATCCCTACAAGTCTTTTTATCTTTTTAATATCCACACATGTGTAGGATAAACTATTTTAATTCCTTTATTAAGGAATATTTGTAACTTCCTCATAGAGGTGACGCTACACATAGATGAATGGTGGCATTCATTGAGTTGGGAGCTACATTATAACCCCTCTTCTCACCTCTATTTATTGAGGTGCCTCTCCTCTCATTCTTTAAGATTCAAGCAAGCAAGCTAAGGCTGAAGCTCTCTCTCTCTTTGTATTATTCTTTAGGCATTTTGCCTCCATTCATAATATTGGGGTTTTTTCTTGTTTTTTCCCCTTAACAAATTCTTGTCTCTCTCTTGCTTTGGTGGTGTTTGGTTTGGCTACTTCA
>VDFB02292100.1:0-31022 GCA_007258455.2 Sequoia sempervirens
TATGATAAAGCATAAGTCCAATGTCATTATTGTAAAAAATATAGACATTATTCAAATGAATGTAGAAAGAAACAAGATGATTCTAGGTAACAAAATGAAAATTTTACAGAAGAAAATGAAAAATAGAGTAGTATGTTCTTAGCCTGTAATGTTGCACAAGAATAGAAAAAGGATGCATGGTTTTTAGTTTCTAGATGCAACAATCCCATATTTATTTCTAATTTCCCAACTGTGAAACCAAGAGGATCTGGAAGTGTAGACATAAGAGCAGAAAACCCATAAATCAATTTTGGAAAGGTGAACAAGGACCCATTAACCCATGGGCGAATGAGTCCTATGACAACTTTTAAAAATAGTGTTTTGTGAGAGGTACATAATATTTTCTATTCCCATATTTTCTCGAAGCTTTACTTTTTTTGATAGCTCTTTGTTTCATCTATCAAATCCAACTTTTGCATGTCATAAATGAGTGCATTTCGCATTTTTAATCTTTCTCCCAAAACCCCTGTTCAATCATTTTTGTCAAAAAGTTATCTTAAGACACTTTGCAACTATTTTTTAGATAAGTTTTAAGTGTCCTTCACTCATCTGATTTATGTGAATAAATGGTGTCTATTAGCTCTATGTTGAATCTACTTAGATCTGGTCTTACATTTCAATTTGAGTAGATTTACTATTTTATTTCCATCTCCCAAAAGTGTTGTTTAGTCCACACACACACACATAAAGGGAAATGCAAGATTCCTTAAAGAATTTACTCACCTAAGGGTTGAAAGTGGATTTTAACTTGAGGTATCTCATTTTCTGAATGAAATAGAAGAATAGGTACGTTTGTTCACCCAATTTCTCCCTTTCTATTTATAATAATTTTGGTGAAATATTGCAAGTTTAGTATTTAACCCTATGTGTTTGAACCCTACCCCACTTTTCTATGTTTCAAGTAGGAGCACCATTGAGAAGAATAATATAGATGGTAGTAGAGACACACTCCTTAATTAATCTCAGAAACCTCCTACTAAATCCAAATATTTTGAACACAACAAATAAGAATTCCATGAGACCTTGTCATAGGCTTTTGAAATGTCCAACTTGAGAGCCATAGGTCCGAGTTTTTGGAATGGTCCATTGAATGGATAACTTCATGAGAGATAATGGACACATCCAAAATTACTCTCCCTGCCATGAACCCTTTCTGGAACTTCTAGATATTAGTTTTTCTAGTAGGGTCTTTATCTTATTGACCATGATTTTATAAAATATTTTGTATATAGTATTACAAAGATTGATCATAGGTAGTTAGAAATAGAAGTATCATCATCCTTCTTGGAAAAAATAATAATATAGGTTGAATTCAATTGTTTAAGGATTCTTCCAGCACTGAAGAAGTCTCTTGCAGCCAGGAAGAGGTTGCCAACTATAATATCCCATAAATCCTAAAAAAATCTAGAGGAAAGTCATTCGATACTAGGGCTTTGAAGGCTCCAAAGGAGAAAATAGTTGATTTAACCTCTTGCAAGGACACCCTTCTTTCTAAAGACATTATATGTCCTTAGGGAGAATCAACGCAGGGGTTACCTCTAGTAGAGAGTCCAAATCATTAGGTGAGGGGTGTTGAAGTCTACCATATTTTTTTAAGAATGAGATGGCTTCTAATTGTAAGTCTTCATCTTTAGTTTGGAGGTCCCTATTATCCCTAACAAGAGAGAATATTTTGTTTCCTCTTCTATGTTTAAATGTCGATTGGTGAAAGAACTTTGTATTCCTATCACCTTCATTTAACCACTGTACTGTGGACTTTTGTTTCTAGAAGATCTCCTCTTTCTTAGCAACTAAAAAACATTAATTTCTTAATTCCTTTTCTCTAACAGTTTTTTCCTCATCAATAGCCCCAACCTCCATCTTATCTTGGATATATTTAAGCTCTTGGAGGACATTCTTCTTTGTCTAGAAGATATTTCCAAATGTAACTTTGTTCCAACCTTAGACATTATACCTTATTCTTTTATGTTTTTGAGTTATTTGAAACATAGGGGTACCTTGACATGGAAAATTCATCACAACTTGATAAGGTCTTTGAAGTCTGGGTGCACATTCCACATTATCTCATCTCTAAAGGGGAAGGGGTCAAACTTCATTTTTTCTTCCCAATTTAAAACTAAGGCACTATGGTTTGAGGTAGACCTTGGCAAAGAAGATAACTGATGTTTGGCAAAGATATCCCAATCTCTAGAGATCAAAACTCTATCCAATTTCACCTAGATAAGATTTTGACCATTACGTCTATTTGACCAAGTGAATTTGGAACTTGAAAGTTCCACATCAAGAAGACCTTGATTGGAGATAAAATTGACAAAATCAAACATACTATTAGAGAATTCCTTTAAACCTCCAAGAGTTTTTGAAGGGTATAGGGGGTATCAAAGTCTCTAGCAAGCATTCACTTCTCATTCATATTGTTAGATAGGAGAGCAAACAATGATTTAGGAGCATAAATATTGATAAGGTGCCACACCAACCAAGCTCTACTATCTTCAAAAGTAACTTCTAAATAGTTTTGATTACTAAAACCTTCTTTACCAGTCAATTTGTCTATATTCTAGAGGGTAGAAATTCCTCCCAAAGCACCTTCGACATCATAAACACACTAATGAGCTTTAGGCCAAACAAATTTTACCATCTTATAAAAAATATCCTTTCTCATCTTGGTCTCTTGTATTAAGAGAACTTCAATTTTCAAGTCAATAATAGAACTCTTGAGAATATCTTTTTTAAGAGGACTATTAAGTTGACTAATGTTCCATGAAGGAATATTCGTGAAAAATATTAAAAGGGACCAAAAAAACTTTTCTTAAATAATTTATGTTTATTTTGTTTAATTAGTCTAGATTTACATTAAAAATATTTTTTCATTCAAATAATAAATTATTTATTTGAGAATATTTAAAAATATAGGTTTTAAAAAAAAATTATTTAGATTGAAAGGAAGAGTAATTGTAAGTTTTAGAATATATTAAATATAATAAAAAATAATATTCAATTTCTTTTAAAAAAAATATTTTAAATTTACAAATCTTACATGTATTGTTATAAATGTTTTAAAAAATTGGAAATTTTACTCAAAATAGTAAGAGGTGAATTGTTGAAGAAATTATTTAATGAAATAAAATAGAACAATTTACTCTAATATTATAGGGAAATGATTCTTTTAATTTCAAAAATCCTAGCAAATCCATCTTCTTACACGCTATGAGATATTTGAAACTTAGCGGGCATTCTTCTAAGGAAAAAAAGTGCCTCATATCTAATTCTTTAAAAAAAATTAGTTGCCTAAACATCAAGAGAAACGAGGGCTTAAGTTCCTAATATAAGTGACTAGAGTAGTGCCATCATCTAGGATAGGCTACACCTTGGCAATGGAGAATGGCATCAATGAAAACAAAGAAGTGGAGGATCTTAAACCATAAAAATGTGTTGAAAGGAATAGTATTATATGATTTAAAGGGGTGTGTGTGTATAGTTAGACCGTTGTAGATAGTTGATAAAAATATCATATCATTGTTGATAGTGTGAGTAAAGTAGTACCCCACAGGGCTTTTATAGGTAGTCCATTCATATTGGGGTAGCTCTTTTTTTTAAATGTTTGTCAAGGTTAATGTAATGGGTATTGCCCATAGACCACATTTACAATTGAAAAAATGAGCTCTTTGTGCTTTTTGTCTATTTTATTTATCTATTTATATCTATTTTATACATGTAGTAATTTGCATAGATATTAAAATTAGTGTTTATATAGAAAAATAATGTCAATCTTCAAATAAGAGTTAACATAATAATTATTTTCGTTAAAATATAAATAAAATAAAATAAAAATTTGAGAAAACTTATTTTCATTTAATTTTTTGAAAATTTTCATACTATTAAAATAATTATTTATTTATTTATATTGTTCTCATTTTTCTTTCTTTCTTGAAAATGTATTATCTACAATATTGACTTTTATTAATAAATTTTTTATTTAAAAATTAATTATATACTTAAAATACTAAATACATTTATTTAAATACATTAAAACTTATCTATATCAAATTATATTTCATTTAAATTATCTTTTTAAATCAATTCAAATTTGGATTAAAAATAGCACTTTCTGATAATAACAATTCATTTATTTCAAAATATTAAATAATGAAAAGTTCAAAACAAGTTATATTGAAACTAGAAATAAAAGTAAGTCTAAATTTTAAAGTATATTAAATATAATTAAAAACATTATTTTATTTAAATGAATGGAAAGCCATTTAAATATTACAAATCTTATATTACAGATTTTGTAAAATGTCAAAAAATTGTATCAGAAGAACAATTGAGGAGTGAATTACTGAAGGAATTATTTAATCAAATAAAATAGAACAATTTGCCCTGATAGTATTGGGCAACGATTCTTTTAATTTCCCACAACCTGCCAATCTTATCGTCTTCATTCCTATGAGATCTTTGAAGCTTAGTGGCCATTCTTGTATGCCGGAACAATGGCTCATATCTAACACTTTCAAATTTTTGAGTTGCCCAAAATCAGAAGGCAATTCTTTCAGCCCAGAGCAGTGGCTCAAATCTAAACTTTTCAAATTTTCGAGTTCCTCAAAGCCTGCAGGCAATTCTTTCAACCCAGGACAGTGGCTCAAATTTAACCAGTTCAGATTTTTGAGTTGCCCAATGTCAGCAGGCAATTCTTTCAACCCAGAACAGCAGCTCAAATCTAACAATTCCAAGCTTTCGAGTTGCCCAAATTCTGAAGGTAATACAGTCAATGCTGAGCAACCGTCTAAACCCAAATTTATCAAATTGTTGAGCTGCCCAAAGCTAGGAGGCAATACACTTAAGGTGGAGCAGCCGCTGAAATACATATATTTCAAATTTCTAAGTTGCCCTGAGCTAGAAGGCAAAACACCTAATGCGGAGCAGCAATCTAATTGCAATTCTGTCAAATTGCTAAGTCGCCCAAAATCTGAGAGTAACTCTTTCAATTCAGGGCATTCGTATAGCCGCAACAGTTCTAGATTGGTAAGTTTTACAAATTCTGAAGGCAATTCTTTTAATTCATTGTAATTGTATAGAGACAATTTTTTTAAATTTCTGAGTTGCCCAAGTTTGGAAGGAAGTTCCCTCAGCTGGTGGCATCCATGTAAATCTAATTCCTCTAACTTTGTCAGTTTTTCCAATCCATCTGGTAACATTTGCATATTTTTCAGACCATAGCAGCTTAATTTTACGAGGGAAGAAGCTGACGTGACTCTGGGAGGAATTTTAGAATATGCAACTCCTTTCTCAGCAGAAAATGTAATGGACATAACACGCAGGCTAAGAGGAAGCTGCATATTTACACAATAATTATGAGAAAGGTTCTCAAGTGTCATTATACACTCTAATGAAAGTTAATTGAAATCATATAGTCTGGAGAAGAAAGATCTTACCTCATACAAACTCATGGATTGGGTGAATGGGCCTCTGTAGTAAGCGAGATGCTCAAGTTTCTCAAAGTCCATTGGTAAATCAGGAATGTTATCGGGAATTCTGAGGGATCTGAGTTGTTTAAATGGTTTATGACATTTCCCTGTGAATGTTATTTGTGATCCTGATAGCACTCTTAATGAATTGCTCATACACTTAAGTTGATCAGCATTAATTTCGATTGGAGGTTGCTCACGCACTCCAGGAAGAAGGATGCCTTTCAAAATTTTGAGTCTCTGCACCACAGTAGACCATATATATCATTATGATTGTGAATAAAAAATGTATTTTGATAATATTAACAACAGACATTGTAACTATGACATACCTCTAAATCTTTCAAACAATCTAAAAAAGTTTCAGGGTCTGTGATTCTGTTTTCCTCTGACATCTTTTTCCCTCTAGCTTGAACTATGTCATGAATAGTCATATAACCATCATGATCAGATCTCTTGATGAATGCTGCTTCTTCTAGGGCCCTGAATTCCTCCTCTCCTATTGAATCTATTTCAAACCGACGTGAATTTGGACCAAGATAAAAGAGAGCAGTGATATCTAGAAAAGCCTCTTTCACAGGTGGTAATAAGTTGTGGTACACAAAATCAACCATACAGTCACTTATATCTTGCACCTTCTCCCCTACTTTAAGCAACTCTAATACCATTATATTTGTATTAGTAGTACTTATAGCGAGTTGAGCACCAGCTAACTCCAGCAGAAGCGGAACGCCACCACACAGTTTGAGGAGGTCACTTATATGCTTTTCATCATTGTGGTCGGTGGCTCTCTTCAACAAAATCTTTCTGGCCTCTGTCTCTGGAAGAGGATTCACTAGATATTGGTGGCGCTGAACATTCCAGAAGGGAAATATGTCCGTCTCCTGAAGGTTTCTAGTAGTGACAAGTAATCTGCTTCTGGGTGGAAGGCAACTGCCAAAGTCTTCAGGCAAAAGTTGTCTGAGATCTGTCATTTTGAGACCATTGTCAATGTACAGAAATAAAGGCTGATTAGGATTCTTTTTTAGAACCGACCAGATCTTTTGTCGACCATTGTCACAGTCTGTCAATTTAACGTTCTCTTTGAACACTTCATTCAAAATGAGCTCTTGGAGGACTTTAAGATCATTCTTGTTACAATTTTGATCCATGTGAATTCTCCATTTCTTATAAGTTTGCACATCAATGTGATCATAAACAGCATCAGCCAGTGTCGTTTTCCCGATCCCTCCGAAACCATAGACAACCACAACTTGCGCTGATGTATGTTGTGCATTCAAATCCAGAAGCTGAAGTACTGTTTCCAGTCCGCTCTCAATTCCAACTATAAAGTTTGTGAAAAACTAAATCAAAATTTGTGGTGAAACCCAAGACGTAACAGGAAAATCAGTTAAATGGAAAAACGTGTTACCTGCCGGTTTGTATGCAATCTTTGACTGTGAAGCAGTCTTTGGTAGTCTATTCTGTATGTCAATTACAGCCGACAATGTGAGGTCATTATACAAGCGGTCTATTTTGGCTTGGAAACCCTTTAAACCTTCGGCATTGACTGAAGCGGTGAGCAACCTTCACACGATTCAAATATTGGATTTAAATTAAATGTGTTGATTACTTAAATCCCCAAGACTAAAAATAAAGTGATTCCAGATAATAGCAAAGAGATTTCCGCCTTACATGCATTTGTATAAAATCAACAACTTTTTCAGCTCGGTTCTCTTATCTAGATCTGGTTCTAACTAAGATCCATATTTGTTTAAAACACCTTACAACAACTTAAAATTATTATTACATTTTTTCATTTTTATTATTTTATATAGCTCTTCAGCTATTTCTTGTCAAGCTTGCAATTTAATGATTACAGATCATTTATTTAGTTTTACGTCATTTATCTAAATTCAATAATGTTATATAATTTAACATTATTATACTATAAATATATTTTAATAAAAAAGAAAAAATATTATTTTGATTTTTAATATTATGAGTCTTATAATATTACATTCACATTAAAAAATTTCATGTATTTAAAAAGACAAATACAAATAGATATTTATTTTAAAATATTCAAAATATGAAATAATTCTTAAATAAATAAAGTGATTCTACAATAAAATAATAGTTACCTCTAAATAAGATTGTTCCAAACTAAATACAAAAAAAAAATTATAACATTAAAATTATAAAAATATTGTGATGTAAAAAATAAATTAAATAAATAAAATAATTTTGAATATTTTAGATTTTTTAGATAGATGTATTTAAGATATCTATGCTAGTTTTATAAAATAACACAATTTTTAGAATCTTTAAAATTAAAGTATTTTGTTATGAAAATGTATAATGATTTAAATATTTTTCAAAAAATTAAATAAAAATTATCATAATTTTATTAAGGAATTTTTAAGAGGGCTCAACCCTTTGTTATAAGTTTTTGATTTAGTTATGAATGTTTTTTTTTAACATAGCTTTGACTCTTCTAAATGCAAGATTATCTTGAATATTTAAAAAAAATAACAATATATCAATTTTATAAACTTATTTTTTATTTTAGTAGTAAATTTAACTCATCAAATTTCAAACTTCAACATATTTTTCATTTTTCACAATTTTATATTAAATTTAATATTTTTATAAAAATATGTTATAAATTTAAAATTACAAAGAATCAAAGACTAAATTATAATTTATATGTAATGTAATTCATTTTTTCTTTTCTATTTGTTTAAACTATTTACATTCTAAAATATTTGTATTTTATTATTAGTGATATGATCTACCTTTCTTAAATTTATTTTCTCATATTTTGTTTTTGTTTAAGGAATTTAAAAAATAATTTATTAATAAGTAGATACAAGAACAATATTTGTAGACTTAAATTTAAAATTCATCGTATAATTAGTATTGAAAAGGAAATTTAAGGTTTGAATTATATATTTTCTTAGTTTTTTATTGACAAAACTTGAGATTTATATTTCTTTCTAAATGATAGTTATGAAGATGTTTCAATTTTTGTTGGAAAGGACAATAATCTTATTCAACACTGGGTCTTTTTTTATGTTTTCTTTTATAAATGATCTTTATTGTATAAAGCAGTGTAGTTATAGTGATAGTATGAGATGTAATATATTAAGGGAAGGGTGTAGAAAAAACTATTACACAATTCACATATATTTTAAAATAAAAAAATCTATAATCAATTTTAAATAAATAAAATTAAATAATCTTTATTAAATATAATAAGATAATTCAAAAATAAAATAAAATAACCTTTTAAGAATGAGAAGTTAATGAAATAATTTTTAAAAATATAAAATAAAATAATTTCACATTAATAAAATAATTCTTATATAAATATAGTAATATAAAATTGATAATTCTTAAATCTATATAACCCAAAATTGGTATGTATCATTTTTTGGATAAATATATTTAACGTATTATTCTATTACTTTATAATCAAATGTATTAATTTGAATCATAGATTATAATATTTTTAATTAATCAATAATTTTTAATATGGAATTTGAAATAAAAAATATATTTTTATTAATAAAATTTCATAAAAAATAACAAAATTAGATTTCTTAAAAAAAATTATTTAATGTTGGAATTAATCTTCAACTGCCTAATTTAATTCTTTGTATACTTTACTGTTTGCTTTCTAATCAATCTCTCCTGCAGCTTACGTGCCTTTCTACTCACTCCAAAACAGGACAGTTTTTGGTAAACAAAACTATATATATAATCTTCATTGTAGATCTTCGCATCATAGCATATTAAATGTTTTTGTTTTATTTGCTGTACCAAATTTTTTCAGCATACCAATAGAGGGAAGGCCATATAAAATATATTAAAAAAAATTTTAAAAAAAATTTTAAAAAAAATTTTAAAAGAAGAATCTAGACCTATATAACAGGGGCAGTTTTAAATGGACAATATATGTAAAAACAGAGCAGAAGTATTAACACAACCACAGCAGAGTGATAGCCAGACCATGGCAATGTTTGGTGGGGTTTGTATGAAAGAGCAGTAGCTCTGTTTTATATATCAGACTTGTATGGTTTTTAATATATATGAATGAATGAATATATGCCATATTGAAAGCAAGTTCTTTTTAATCTCTGTTTTATCTCTTCTTTGTTTCTTCGTCTGCCTCTAGCCCTTATTTAAATATTTACAGTATACTTTTCATGAAAATATCAAATGAAAGGTAGTAAAATATTCGTGAATTTTTTTATATGACTAGCCGCTTCTTACTATTTCAACTCAAAACATAATTTGAATTTTCTATTTTCTAAATGATCTAAATAAAACTACTCAAATAATTGAACTCACCTGAAAATTTTAGCGGTTGCAAGTTGGGAGGCGCACATGCTGCATCCCACAACAATGCACTCCACTGCCTCCTTTAGTTTCTCCTCCTGCTCTGGCATTTGCTCATTCAAATCCAGAATTTGCTTCCCAAGATTAACCATAACTTAAAAAATTTCAAGGCACTCTCTCTGGTTGTTACACATCTCACTATATCTCGCCAGTACAAATCCCACCACAGAAAGTGCTGCCCCCACCCAATGGATTTTCCCAACGCCTTTGAGCAAATCTATTAGAACTTTCTGTGTCTCTGAACTCAAGCCATCTATGGAATCATTCTGTACAGAAAATTTCCATAAGGATGTAAGTAAGCTATGACAATCGACATCCATTTAATATAATATATGTTCTAAATGTTTAGTGTCAAAGGCACCCAATAATTTCCATATAGAAATGCTCTCACAAGTTGATTTTATCATTCCAAAATGGAAACTTTACCTTTTGAGGAATTCTTCCAATGTGTTTATCTACCAGCTCCAGGATTGTTTGGCATCCTGGATATAAGAAGTTGTTGCTGAACTAGATCCTTCTTCGTTCTTCTCTCCGGACTATATTGGACAACAGTACATTTAAAGTCAGTAAAGACTGACAAGAATAGATTAGGGAAGCAGAGTATAGATGACTATAATTGTTTGGAAGAAAAAGAAAACTTGGCCATTACTAACAGTATGGAAAAATTACATAGGAACGAAAATTAAAAGCTATTGGTGCTTCTTTCTCAAGAAACTAGAACGTTCACTGGGCTTTTATCTTTGTAATGTATGTCCATTGAAGGCGCTTTTCTACGAAATGTCAATATGGGCCATCGCTGAAAAAGATGGAATTCACCACAGCTGTTTCAACAATGTTGGAAAGAGCTAAGAAATTTCGCAGATAAAAAATGGCAGCCTGGAAAGCTGTTTGCAAGTTCAAAATATCTATGATGTGTGGCTCAAATTAACAGACAAGGCAGGACGGACGGTAAAGGCTGGATTTTTTGTCTTGAAATGGCCAATGAAGGACGATAAATGCTGGCTTTTTTCCACGAAATGTCAATGTGGGCCATTGCTGAAATGATGGAATTGATGTATGTTCATTGAAGGCATTTTTCTACGAAATGCCAATGTGGGCCATCACTGAGAAAGATGGAATTACACCACAGTTGTTTCAACAATGTAGGAAAGAGCTCAGAAGTTTCGCAGATGCTGGATTTTTTGCACGAAATAGCCAACGAAGGACGATAGATGCTGTCTTTTTTCCGTGAAATGTCAATGTGGGGCATTGCTGAAAGAGATGGAGTTGTTGTTTCAACTATGCTGGAAAGAACTCGGAAGTTTCGCAGCTCAAAGACGGTGGCCTGGAAAGCTCTTTGCAAGTCCAAAATATCTATAAAGTGACGTTCTATGAAGACATTGGAGGAGTATGGCTGTCAGTCAATACTAAAGGCTGGCCCATACATGCCGACCATTTGTCCGAGAGTCGAAAATATCTATAAAGTGGCGTCATGATGAAGCCGTTGGATAAAAGTGATTCTAAGTCCATAAAATATCTTGACTTAGGTATAAACTTAATTTGGCCACCGAATAATTGAGAATGCTAAAGACGTGTAGTTTCCCTCCCAGTAGCAGAGCCGATTGGATTGGTAATTGACGTTATAAAATATTAGGGGAGAGGATCCAGCTGAGCATGTTTTAATAGTTGTGATTGTATTTGTTTATATAATGTCTAATATTTTTTATCAATATTGGATCAATATTTGTGACTTTAAAGTTAGTGTTGATGATGACTACCCATAATTAAACAAAATGTATTCTTTTGATCTAAAAAGCAACCAATCATGTGATTTAGTGCTTGAATGCACAAGTATTGGTCTTATGTTTTTTTTGGGTTTTTTTTGACACATTGACAAAAAGCATTGGCATTATATTTGATGATGTGGCCCTAAAACCTTAGTTATAAATAGGGGACTTGCAAAATAAATTGTAAAAACTTAGGAGTGATGTTAGTTTTGTATTAATAAATGGGTTGAAAATTTGGTTGTGTGCAAAAGGTATAGTTTTAATACGTTTTTCTTTTTCTTTTTGCATTATTCAAATTTAATGATTAATATTTAAAATATTATAATTATAATTTATTTTATTTTCATATATTTTAAAAATAAATTAATGATTATTTGTTATTTTAGATGTAATTTTAGTATTTGTAAATCTAAACTTAAAATTTTGTTTCAATTTTTTTTTTAATTAACTATTATGAATAAATTAAAACAAAATATTGTAAATTCTTTAATAGGGTGTTGTGTAAAATAAAACAATTGAAGACTTCTTGTTCAAAAGATTGTAAAGGTGAAAAGGAGATAGAATGCATAGGAAATTTTTCTTGTTGAAGAGATCATGAATGAAGAGGAGGTGACTTCTTGTTGAGGAAATTGACAAGGTAAAGAGGATATGGAATTCCCAACAACGGTTTGTTTTTGAAGAGGGTGTGGAGATGAAGATGTGGCTAAACTATAGTAAAGGTAACAACATAATGGAAAGAAATGCTTGCTTGTGCTAATAGCAAGGAAATACAATAGCAAGGAAATACAAGAAGGAAAAAAATAAAATATAGTTTTTCTTGTTTCTCTATTAGAGAAGATTGATCACCCAATTCATTTTAGTGGAATCGGAATTTATTTTATCTTCATCATTCACCTCTTTCCAATTACATTTGTTTTAAGAGACAATGGCTCAAAAGGTTAGATGCAATGCAATTGTTTCCTCGCGGACATCATCGAATGCTCATTGAATTTGTAACTTAATTAATTTCCCATCAAGATTCCTCCATCTCTTTATGTGTCAAGTATGTACTAGTTGCTATTGTTTTTGTTTTTAATTTTGATGAAAAGTGTACTTAAATATCAAATTAATAAAAATAAAAGAATACACTATTTCAAAAAAATCTAGGTAGAATGGTATCACACCTTAAAAGATTTATACAAAGTTAATATGATAAAATAAAATAATTATATTGCTATGTAGCTAGAGAAATTATAGTGGGTGAAGGAGGGGGATTCCAACCAAATGGACCATCCAAAAGTGTCAAGAGGTACTCATCATCAAGAATTGGCTCTCATCTAGAAGTAGTAGACTGTTCTTTATTTGGACCATTATCTTTATCTTCAATGATAGGATTAACAAGAATGAGAGAGATTGCAAGGCCCAAATAACACAACTTATCATGGTTAAGTTTTTTATACAAGAATTGAAGAGGAGAGTTGGAAGAAAACAACTAACCATGTGGCTAAGGAGAAATACCATGCCCCTTGTATGAGGGTGAGACACAAGAGCCATGAGTATAGCCACGAAAAGAATGCTAGAGTAGTCACATCTAAATTGCTTCCCTTGAGAAGGGAATTTTTCCTACAAGAAGGAAAAGGAACACATGTGATGATGTAGGGAACATTACTACAATACTCAATAAGATTTTTAAAAATGAAAAAACTCTAGGGAAAAAGTATTGTCTTTTACCTAAATCTATAACATTCATTTGAACATATCATGACTTTAGAATATAAAGATAAATGATGATTCATAGAAGCTTAGAGAATAAAGATAATATTCTATCCTTCCATAGATTGAAATGAATGTCCACTTAGAAAAAGAACCAAACTTAAGAAACCTCACTAGAATTTCAAGCCAATCTCCTAGGAGTATCATGTACCAAGAGAAAAATTCAAACTAAAAAGCCTAAAGAAATCATGAATTCACAATCAATTCAAAATGTAAGACACTCCCAAATGGATCAAACAAGAAATATGAGGGACACCCTTGAAGAGAAGACACAAAGAAAACAAGCAAATTTTGGTTCCAAATGGAATCTTCAACCATATAAAGCCTATGCTTCCATTAAGAAGCTATGTAATAAATATCATATCACTCATTTAGCTATTGTAGCATAAAAAAGAAAAGGAAAAGACCAGACTAGCATTAATCATGTTTTTAATATTGGATAGGGGTGTGTGCACTACTGCATACACAGGGTGTTTAAGACATGAATTTAAGACAATATTAATTATGTCTTAAGTATGTATCTTATGTTTAAATTATTATTTTATTTTTATAATTGTTTTAAATTAAGACAATAAAAAAATACTTTTTTCTAAAATAACTATTTTATTTCCCTCTCCTCAGTCATTTTACCTCCCTCATTCGACATGCATTTTCCTTTTCTTAGCGATGGCGTCAAGCTAAATTACTATGGTAGGCAATAGGGTTTTGAGAATTCTAGTTGGAAGTATAGTGCGATGAAGAATCTAAAGAAGAATATAAGCTAAGCTTAGGAGTGCTCTAAGTCCCTTATTACTCTAGTTCACTTAAGCTAACCTTAACAGTTCCTTTTTAACGTTTAGTTTGCTTTATTATTAGTTGAGATAAATTTAGAACATGTTTCCTCACCAAATAAGATTAGAACACTTCTCATTATCTTGCCAAATCCTCATCTAGGGTTTTCTTGTGCAATGCTTTTATAATACTTGCACATGCATTGTAATAAAAAAAATCACATGTATTCTTTCAATACATAAGGAATATCAGACTTTTTTGTGGATTTAATCTTTTCTATCTTGGTTGCATAGAAAATCAGTTGCTTAGATCTCTTTGTTGTGATAGGCATTTTGGATGCAAGTATTTCTGGGAGCTGTGGGGTTCACTATCAACTCTAACATGGTATCATAGCTTCAAATCTATGACTTCTAATTTGTTTTCTGAGTAACTTGATCTTGAGGGAAAAGTTAGCTCATCCTAGGGTGAAATAGGTGTCACTATTATATCCAGAATGGCTAAAAACCCTAAGTCACCTATCGCTTTGCTCAAATCCAAGCAGTTTCAAAAAAAAAAAAATTAGTGGCACAGAATCCAAAGTGAATTTTGTATGATCTGTACAGTCACCATACAGATCCATATTGTTGCCATTAATTTTCTTATGTAGGTACAAGGTTGAATTTTTTTTTGTCTTGTTTTTCAAACTTATTTTCCAAATTTTTTTATCAAAAAAAAACCCACAAAAATCCAAAAAATATATTTTTTTAAAAAAAGGTAAAAAACAAAATAAATTTAAGGCCTATGCACAAGGTATAGAGTTGTACCCTAGCGGTACGCCCATGCAAGCCTCACACTATTGGTGGTGGCTCATAAAAGAAGTAGCCCCTGCAAAATTTCTAGTGAGCTACTTTAAAAAATTTGATGTCTAATTAAAAATCAATCAATCAACAAAGTAAAAACTCAATGCAAATCAAACTTAAACAAGTAGTAGCACATCATTTCGGTAACCAATATATCAGCTAAATATTTTGCACTGCAAAAAGAAAAATTCATTGGAGTCAAAGCATCAACAACAAAATATTCCATCAAAGAATCTCTGATAGAATCTTTGAGATTCCTACAAATATTTCGACCATTGTATATATTTTTGGTGACCGCTAATTTTTCTTGATAGGGAAATTTTTTCTAGTGAATAAGGGAATATTGCTTAAATATTCTTTGTTGAAATCATGCTAGTGTCATCATGACATCATCACTCTATGACCGACCCCTCTAAGCCTCCTCCTAGCACTAATTTTCTTGAAAGGAGCAATTTTTTTCTTTTTGGCATAACTTGGGCATACAGTGTCAAAATTAGGAAAACAAGATATTGTGGAAAAGTTGGTTTTGATTATTTTGTAGTGGTCCAGGTCTTTTTATCAAATTTTGTTGTTAGATCTTGTTATTCCTAGGAAAAGTTAGATCTTTATTTTTCTCTTTCGAGCTCATAACATTGTGCCCGTATTCCAATTTTTGTGATTCAAGCAATGCTAGAAAGGTATTTCAAAACTATTCATATCTATCTATCCAATTTTTTTGGAATCCACCCTAGGTACATTGTATTTAGTATTTTGTATTTCACACTTTTCTTAATTACTTGGATGTCTTGGCACCTAGAAAGGATCTAATTGTGTAAGATGACATCATTTGATCTATATTATCAATACTGAGATCATTATTATTTGATTTTGTCATTTGAGTGAGTATCATGGGTTTTTCTATTCATCATTTTGTGATCAACTTGGATAAGGATAACTATAAGTCTCTGTGAAATGGCATCCTAACACATCTCAAGTGGTTTGATATTTTTTCTTATCTATATGGACTCATATACCTACAATAGACACACTAGGGAGTTTATCAACATGGGGCACCATTAGTGATCATATTACAAGGGTTATATGTTCTAGTGTTGAACTTGACACTATGTATGTTGTATTGGACATTGAATGTCCGCACATAATTTGGACATGACTTTGGGAGATCCATGGAGACCCTCATATCTCTCCATACCAAGAGGATCCCTAATGCAGATTGTCTCATCCCTCTTGAAGATGTAGATTTTGTACCCTTTTATGATGATACATTAGAGGATCCTAAGTATATCATAGGTCTTTCATGTTTTGATGGTTCAGAGACTTGCATTTATGTTCCCACTCTTTAGCTCAAGACTACATCATCATCATCGTCTATTGTTTCTGATCAATTTTATATCACAACATATTTGGCCCCCATTGATTCAATGTACCAGAACATCATACATCTTTCAAACATAGCTACTTGGGATTCACATCTTGCAAACATATCATCCTTATTTTTAGAGTCCTATATTACATATCTAGAGGATAACTTTGAGGAAATTCATCTCCTCTTTGTTGATAGCCACATCACTATTGTTGGCCTACCATCTTCATCGCCTTTTTAGCTTGCTCTAAATTAGTCTTCATATGATCTTGGATTGTCATCATTGCTTTCCAACATGTGGACACATGAGCAGTTTGATTTGGATTCTAGAATCTCCCATTCTTTTGGATTGTATTTTCTAATCACCAGTGGATCTCTTTCTTCCTAAGGCTCAGATAAATGTTGTTTGTAGGTAGTGGATCATATTTTATCTTCATGCATTCATCATCAATTGGCATGGGAGCTTTTTCTTTATGGGGGGATTCATATCCTCATTTTCTCTCTCCTATCATGGGGACATCTATTTTACTTATATGATAGAAGCAGTCCTTAGAGGGTCACATTGAGTCATCCTTCTATCCTTCTTTTACTAGTGTAGTCATTTCATTTTCTCTCTTTTGGAGAGGAGCTTTTCCCATGTGGGTTTCTCCTTTTCTCTAGTTATGAGAGATTAATTTATTTTGTACATGGGTACCTCATTAGGACTTGTATTTGGGACCCATCCATGTATCCGTCATTGCATTCTACATCAAGGTTTTATAGCTTCTCCCTAAGTTAATCTTAAGGGGGGATATTGGAGTAATCAAGATAATCACTTAATTAATTAATCATTAATTAATTATTAAGTCCCTTATTACTTCAGTTCACTTAAACTAAACTTAGCAGTGATTTTTTTAATGTTTAGTTTGCTTTATTATTAGTTGAGCTAAATTTGGGACAAGTTGTCTCATTGCATGAGATTAGAACTTGTCCTTATCTTGTCAACTCCTCATCTAGGGTTTGCTAGTGCAATGCTTTTATAAATATTGCACATTCATTGTAATAAAAATAATTCACATGTATTCATTCAATGCATAAGGCATATTAAATGTTTTTTTGTGGATTCAATCTTTTCTCTCTTAGTTGCATAGAAAATCAATTGCATGGATCTCTTGCTTGTGGCAAGAGTTTTGGTTGCAAGGATTTATGGGAGCTGTGAGGTTCACTATCAACTCCAACACACCTTCTCGCCATCATACTCATCATACTTTGAAAACCAACCTCTGTAAGAGGTCATATGAAAGGATACACCCAAATCTATCAACCACACATCTTCTGATGCATGGGTTGCCAAGGCTAAAACAAATGCTTTTGTTTCATCTTGGGATTATTCGTCATATTTAGAATCAAATAAATACTTTTTTTCTTCTTCTTCTTCTTCTCATTCTTGCGATCTTTCTGAAAGTGACCACTTTTTCCATTGTTCCAACATTTTTCCTTCAGCTTCCTACTAGAAGACTTATATCTCCCATAGACTTTGACTTAGATTTCTTGTCCTTCTTTTTTCCTTTTTTATTCTATCTTCCACAAACAACAAGGGCCTCCATAGCCATCTCAAAAGACTTCCTCTACATCTCTTAAGATAATAGCTAAGCAACTGCCTCACCCATCTTTAAATTGGTTGTTATACTTCTAATAGGCATCACCAGGTGATCCCATGAGTCTAGAAAATAACATAATAGGAGCATGCAATAGTCGTGTTCATCAATATTGTCTCCAAAGGAACCTAGTTGAGCAATCAACATGTTAAAGGCATTTAAATGGTCTTCCATGAATCCTCCATCTTCCATCTTCACATTACACATCTTCTTTCTCAGGAATAGTTTGTTTACCAAGGATTTAGCTTGATAAATATTTCCAAGTTTCTTCCATAAAGAAGTATCAGTCTTCTCTTCATGAACATTTAGGAGAATGAAATCAACCAAAGAGAGTCTAATGATAGCCTTGACTTTTTGATCCATGAGCTCCTAGTCTTCTTGTTTCATGCTTGATGATTTGGTTTCAGAAACAACAACCCATAGATCACAATCTACAAGAATATCTTCCATATCAAGCTTTCAAAGCTCAAATTTATTACCATTAAAATTCTCCATCTCAATTCTCCTAGATGTTCTTTCCATATCTTTCCTACAACAAGGTCATGAAATACACTTCTGCAAAACTCTCGCTGATCAAATAATACTCAAAAAACTCGTCTACCCCAACAAAGGAATCAAGGTTGGCCAAGCTCTAATACTAACTATTCAAGGAAGTTAGTTGAGTGAAAACAACTTCCTACACTAATCTAAGAAGGGGAGGGTTATACAAAATTTCTTTTTAACACCTTATATAGATACAGTAAAAGAAACACATAGAAAGAATGAGACAAAACAACAAGAACACATAAATAACAAACACCAGATATACGTGGGGAAAACCATTTTAGGTAAAAATCCCCTCTCCAAAAACATAGTACTATTGTATTATTTGAAATAAAGATTACAATGCAATCCTAAGTACAAAGCTTCCTCAACAAGTGCTTCAAAGAAAACACCTATTATGGAGTCAATTTGGAAACGCTTTGTTACTTGTCAAAGTGTTTTTCTAAATAATATAAAGTTTATTCTTGTCATTTGTTAATTTTACTCTAAAAATTAATGTTTGAGCTATAATATTTCTAGTCTAATGCTCCTTCATAAAAAATAACCTCAATTGAAAGGTATGCTTATGATCAATTATTGTATAAGGGTGAGTGAAACAAAAAAAGTTTATTGATAGTTTTTTAACTTTCCACCAATATAAGATATGACTTATTTGGAATTAAATATATAATTATTATTGATTTTCTACATGCGTTTTGATTAAAGTCCTGATTGATAGGCTGATTGAAAAAAATCTCTAATTCTTAAACGATTTCACATTTTTTGAATCCAAAAGATGCAACACATTCTATGCTTCCCATTCTATAGGATGAAAAAAATAAAATTGATTTTCATCAATTTTTGACCTAGTTATGGTGGTGAGACAAACAAGTTTTAATATTTTTCAAAATTTTCTAATAAAAAATTCATAACTAATTATTTACTTCCAAAAAATTATAAAAAAATGTGGCACATATGAGCATGTGTCCTCTACTTATATTAAAAGTTTCAAAAAAATATATTATTTTTTTCTTGTACTTAGGTTGGTCACACATACACCTACTTTTTTATTTTTTTCCTCAAGTATTTAAATTATAAAATTTTACCAAATAGATATACTTTTTACATATTTTTAAAAATATGTTAATAACCTATTCAAATATTTATGTCAAGTTTCCTTAATTTATTTTTCTGAATTTTCATTGCCACTTAAAAGCCTACTTTAGACTCCCATGATATTGCATTGACCCATAATTATTATTCAAAATATAATCAAATTATGAGACTCAACACTAAACAATTATTTTTCATTATATACCTATATAAACACTTGAGGAGCTATGACTATTGATTTGAAATATTTCTATATATTTTTGTGGCAACATAGAGCCTTTCTCAGAGAAAATGGTTCATCTATCCCTAATAGCTTCACCTTATTAGTCAACAAGTGTTACTAGGAGGCCTAAGGAGCATTTTACATAGAGAGAAAAGTCCAAAATATGGCAATTCACTCCATCAACATATGATGTGTAATGCTATAATTTACCACCTATATTTTAATTGCTTCTTTTGAGTTACAACCCAAGTTGAACATGACCACAACTTTTTTTTGTTGGTGTTAGCAAAGAATAGTTCCTATATGCCTTTTTTCTTCACTTTTTTATAGGTCTAAGGAGTTTAACACTAAAATAAGAGTTGTAGAGAGGTTTCTCGCACGTCATATCCCATGTGATTTTTATTATCTTTGATGAAGTTTATTGTAATAGTTTAAAATGTGTTTTTTATTATCTTTGATGAAGTTTATTGTAATAGTTTCAAATGTGTCTAAAAACTAAGTATCCAACTAAATAAATATTAATTTGAAATTTGAAAAGACTATAACTAAAGGGCTTCTCAAAGTATATTTTGAGGAAGCTAGGTATATAAATATTAGGTGTGTATATTACTTGACTTAACTAGATACCATGAATCTCTTCCAAAACCTATAATAGAAATGGACACCATCAAGATCTTAGAGAATAAATAAAGTCACGTCTTTTTATCATTAATAAGAACATTAGGGTTCAAGTAAAATGATCTTATACCTTTCTCTAGTAGCTTATTATACATATTACAAGATCTACCAACACCTTGAAGTAGAATCTCATAAAATTTACTTTTAAATTTGTGTATCTTAGCATTTGTGAAGCATTAACTAATACTTGATTGTGTAGGTGAAATATAGTTTCCAACATCACTCGTAAGGGATGTTTTCTAAAATTGGACTCCCATTCTATGAGAATTTCCTCCCATTTATAGTTGGCTAATTATTTTATGAAACATGTTCACATTTTTAGATAATGAATGAATGTAATTTTAAACATGTTAGATGATTTTAGATAGTCTTTTCTATTACCTTGACTTTTATTTTTATTTTCTCTTATGTTGTATACAAGCTTTTATAGTTTAATATTTGAATTTTATGTCTTAAACAAATCTATTAAATAGTTTACATCAATATAGTAAATTCATAAAATAACTGATAGATTCACAAATTGTATATATTTGTATGGTGATGGATATATTTTTAACTTAGCAAACATTATTTAAAATACACTACATTTTTATGAAGGATAATATTATTATATAAATGATTAATGGTCATTTGTTAATATTGGTTATTTAAGATCACAACATAAGTTTAGGGGAGGATATTTTGTTGTCAAAACTAGGTCATGAAATAATCATGTCTTTGAAATTGAGGTGGTGATAAATCGTGTAATTTTTTGAATTTATTGTTATTTTCATTTATAAGTTTAAGAAGTTGTACTCTATGAATTTGGGCCATGAATAATTTTTCCTTTAGATTTAGGTTCAAAGGGAATATTGCTCTTTTTCCTATATAGCTTTCTTATTTACCTTTGTAATAATTTATGTTCTAGCTATTATGGTTGTTGAAAAATCACACTCCTTCAAATTTGGTAATAATTCATGCCTCTATATTTGAGTTATTAAGATACCTTGAAATAGTTTTTTTTCAATAGACATGGTATTCTATATAATTATTTTTTAATAGATCATTGATTGATTATATTTCTCTATTGACGTTGTCCATTTTTTGTTTTTTATATTGATAAAATTATCACTCTAATCCTTGCAAATTTTATTATAAAAAATATAGACAAATGTCATACTTTAACTTGTATATTTTTCCATAATTAGAAAGTTACTAGGATTCAAGGTATATTAGGATTTTCTAGAGAGGTTTGACCATCATGTAGTGGAGAAAATTCCATGGTTGTTTTAAAAATACCAAATTTCATAGCAACTTCAACCATTCAACCTAAGAAAAAGTCAATAGTTATAAACAAAGGAAATGTTAGTATAGAAATTACATTTCAAATATAAAATATATATTTGAAAATATAATATACATGAACTTTATTTAAATTCAGTTTGAGATATAATTTTTCTTCCTTTAGATTGATTTTGGCTCGTAATAAAAAAATTACAAAATTATTGTCAAAATCTATATGCTTGGTGAAAAATTCCTTGTGGACGTTTATTTAAAAAAATTCCATACTATGTATCTTTCTTTTTCATCAATTACATAAAGCAGATTGCCTTATTGTAGCGATCCTCAAAGTGCCTTTAAACAAGAACAATTGGTAGTTGCGGAGAGTATTTATTCTTTAAATCACATTTTCCTTGAACTTCACAAGACTATGCTATACCATATTTATGTGTTAATTTATATTTAGTGTAGGCTATTATAAATAATTATCAATGATGAATCAATATGTTGCCTTAATAATTTTTGTGCATGCTTGTACAAATCAATTTGAGGTCTTCTAAGGTTGTAAATTTCAGTGTGTGAATGGTGGATAATATCTAATTGGATTTATTCCTTACCCAATTCTATACTTATTAGAATTTTGTGATTGAAAATAAAATTCAACATTGTCACAAGTTATATTAGTAATTTAGAGGTCTATGGGCTTTGGGAATAATTTTTTAGTTGTAGAGATATATCATCTTTGTAAATATTTTTTTACACTAATTTGTATAATAGTGGAGGTACAATTTTAATTCTTTGAATAATTTGTACTTGTTACTTTTAAGTATTCAATTTATTTGTGTCACTCCCAAACATATGAAGATTGGAACTTAGGTTTTTACAAATAGTTTTCATTTGTGACACTTTTTAAATATTATTGCTAAGATATAGAGCATTACCTTGATTTTCTACCTAAAAATAATTTAAATCCAATATTTTACTTACAATAGTAATTTTTATGCTTCTTTAGCAATAATTTAATGAATTTTTATTTTGGATTATATCTATTATTTCCAAAATTTAGAGATTTACTAAGGTTTATTACATAAATATATAATGCGAAGCTCTTAGATGCTCATGTTTGTGATCATATTACATAATTTTGATTTTATAGTGATATGCTATATGATTTAGTGTATTTTGAAGATTTACCAGTTTAATATCTTTTATCTAAAGTATATTATTTGTGAACAATATTACAAATTTAATACATTTATTTCTAAATGTTATTACATAATTTTAATTTTATAGTGATATGCTATATGATTTAGTATCTTTTGAAGATTTATGAGTTTAATATTTTTATCTAAAGTACATTATATGTGAACAATATTGTAAATTTAATGCATTTATTTCTAAATGTTATTATATACAAAACCTGTTATTTTATTTTCTTTGCTAAATTTAGAGATTCACTAAGGTTTATTTTATTCATTCTTTATAAAATAAACTATGTAAACAATTTTGAAATGTAATTTCCATATACATTGAAATATATGTTTCTACAATGCCTCGCCTAAGCCTAACATTTATTGCATAAATTTATAATGAGAAGTTCTTTGATGCCCATTGACATTGTCATATTACATAAATTTAATTCTATAATGAGAAGATGCATGATTTAATGTCTTTCCAAACTTTATACATTTAGTACACACTTAGATCCAAGAAAAATATTATAAATGTAAAGAATTTACAGCTAGATACTATTGTATAAACACATTCCAATCCTTGATGCAAGTAACATTTTGAACCTTTTTTTTATATACACATAGCAATGAAAATTCCAATCGAACATTTACATATCCAAATGCCTAAACTATTTACATTATTCTTATAGTTCAAGTACATATCTATAAGTTACCCCCCTAGCCTAGCATGCAGAATTTGTGGTGCTCAACATCTAACAAATTTAAACATTGTCTTTAGCAGCCATCCGACTAGAAGTAACTACAAAATCTTGCTATTAGATAAAAGAATTTTTTAATGATAAAATATTATAGCTTATGAACAAAAAGAATAAAAAAGAATAGAGTTCAGACCTTGGAGATAAAACTAAACTATATATTATCAACTTTTTGTACATAATTGAAAAAAAATTCAACCAATCATATAAATAATTTTAAATAACACTTGCACCTAAAGGAGGTTCAAGGATTACATTGATTGAAAACTATATGTAAATATGTTAGAGAGTGCATGTTTGTGCTGCAAATTCTAGTTGAATGTGGCTGAATTAAACAATTAATAATAATTGTTAAATAATAGAATGAAATAAGCATAGAAAAATCTAGATTTTTTCTTTAAAAAATTAATTATTATCTAATTTTGAAATATTTGCATACAGATTTAAAACATAAAGTAATACAAATGAAAAAAATAAAGTTGTTAGTGTTGACCATATCAAAACTATTCAGTTGGCAAAATGGAATATATGCACGCGTGGCAATTGGCAAGAAAAGTCTTCATTTTGATGTGGCACTTATTGTGAAATATATGATGGCAATTGGTAAACAAATAAAGGCAGGAAAATTAAACATGGCACAACATAATGTTGTTTAATATGAATCAAATAAAACTTGCTTCGGCGGCAGTGTTTGAGAATGATGAAGTGACACATTAACTCGTTGAATTTCACATCCTACCTAGAAAATGGGGAACAGACCTGGCCTTCAGCCCTAGAATCTGACGTCACCTCTATTTGTGATATGAAATTTTGATGATAGTTTAGTTATTTAAATGTTTTATTTAACGTTTTAAGGAAATTTATAAATTATTAAAAAATAATAATTTATGTAAAATATTATGTATTAAATATTTTTTATGGATTTGACTAATCATGCATATTAAATATGGGAAAATATTAAAATGTATTATTATATAATTTAGATTAATTAATTAATTTTAAACAAAAACATAATTATTGAAAATAATTGTAAATAATAAATAATATAATAATATAATATAAATCTTTAATATATAATTTATTTATATTTAAATTCAAAATTAATTTCTTGTATATCTTATATGTGTGTGTTTGTGTGTAAAATTAGAAAATAATAATTATTATTAATAATAAATACAAAAATCTTAAATTTACATTAAGTTTCTAAATTCAAATTAAAAATATTGAAGATAATCTTGTCAAAAATATTTTAACAATTAAAAACACCATCTACAGCAGGACCATCGGGTCCACATTCCACAAGTTCAAGTGATATGTCAAATCCTACATTGGCAAGTCTGAGAAGACAGAAAATCAGAAACATAAGAGATATATATGAGCAAAATGAAGGTGAGAATAATTCAGATCAGATTTCTCTTTTTGCATTTTATTCTCAAATAGAAGATCCAGTTCATTTTGAAGATGCAGTCAAAGATGATAAATGGGTAAGTGCTATGGATGAAGAGATTGAAGCAATTGAAAAGAATCAGACATGGGATCTAGTCAGTCTTCCAAAAGACAAAGATGTTATTGGATGAAATGGATTTATAAAACCAAATTGAATGAAAAAGATGAAGTTTGAAGCTTAAAGCAAGATTGGTTGTAAAGGGCTATTCACAACAGCCTGGAATTGATTACAATGAGACATTTGCACTTGTAGCCGATTAGATACTATAAGGATGATTTTAGCATTAGCAGCTCGAGAATAGGGTGGTCAATCTCAAATGGATGTAAAGTTAGGTTTTTAAATGGTTATTTAGAAGAAGAAGTTTATGTGGATCAGCCACCTGGGTATGAAATTCTGGGTCAAGAAGACAAAGTTTACAAATTGAAAAAGGCACTGTATGGATTGAAGCAAGCCCCAAGAGCTTGGTACAGCAGAATAGATAGTTATCTTTTGCAGAATGGATTTAATAGATGTAGCAGTGAGCCCACACTGTATACAAAAATGAATGAAGAAGGTGAAATACTGATAGTATGCTTATATGTTGATGATTTAATCTTCACTGGAAATTTGTCAATTGATCTGTTCAAGGACATGAAGAAAGAATTGAAATTGAGACTTAAGGTCTGATGAAATTTTTTTGGGCATTGAAATGAATCAAAAATGAAAATGGTATTTTTATTTCACAATCAAAATATGCAAATGACATTTTGAAAAGGTTTAATATGATGAAGTGCAAACCAACACAACACCTACAGTGACAAGTCTGAAACTAAGCAAGGATGATAGAGGGTCTAATGTTGATCCAACTTTGTTTAAGAGGCTTGTTGGAAGTCTCATGTATCTCACAGCCACAAGGCCAGACATTATGTATGGAGTAAGTTTGATTTCTAGGTTTATGGAAACAACAAAAGACACCCATTGGAAAGTTGGGAAGAGAATTTTAAGGTATGTAAGTGGAACAAGAAATTTTGGCATTAAGTATTCAAGTTCAGATGAGTTCAAACTCATAGGATACACAGACAATGACTGTGCTGGCAGCATTGATGATAGAAAAAGCACGTCTGGTTATGTATTTAATTTTGGGACAGGAGTTGTCTCATGGTCTTCAAAGAAGCAGCCAATAGTCTGTCTTTCATCAACTCAAGCAGAATATGTGGCAGCCACAAGTGCAGCATGTCAGGCAGTTTGGATGAGAAGAATTTTGAAGGAATTGCAAAATGAACAAATGGAGGCAACAAAAATTTACTGTGATAACAATTCAACCATAGCTCTTTCGAAAAATCCAGTCTTTCATAAGAGAAGCAAGCATATCGATACCAGGTATCATTTCATCAGGGAATTAATTAATAATGGTGATATATTTTTAAAATTTTACAGATCAGAAGAACAAAGTGCAGATATTTTTACAAAGCCGCTAGGAAGAGATAATTTTATTTTTCAAAGAAACAGATTGGGCATGGTGGATAGTGCAGTTATGTTTAAGGGGGAGTGTTGGAATTTAAACCCTAACTGTAGTCGTCCCCGCCAACCACTGCCCGCAATATCGCAATCAATAAAATATTCATCGCGACACCGCGGGAGACTTTCGTAAAAGTTTGTTTTATCTTTAACCGCCGCTGTTTACCGGGCCGTCAACTAACCGCTGCCCGCAATATCGCAATATGGGTTTTACCCATTGCGATACCGCGGGGAACCATGGATAATGCCGCCACCGCCAAAAGATATTTCGTAGTATGGGAAATTAATATCTAAGTTTTAATAATATTGTAAGGGCATTTTATTAAATGTGTTTTGACCGGGGAAAGTTAGTTAGGTAATTAGTATTAAATTTTTGACGGACTTTCTCATCTGTGATAAATCATTCACGTGATTTTTATCTGTATGTATTTGGATATGTAATTATTTTTGAGACAAAAAAGGTGAATGTGAAGAAACAGAAAATTACGAGCAGCAGCTTTGTGTTGAAAATAATATTTTAATTTTTAATTTTTACTGTGTGTGAACTCCTTTGCCTCTGGCCTTCATTGTCCATGTCACATGTACCAATCACGTTGGCTTGATTGGGGGCTACAACACCTACAACCTCACAATGTTGTACATCCTACAAATGATCACTATATAAATAGACACACTTTTGTAGGCCTTATGTACTGGTTTGATCATAATATTCTAAAGTTCGTTAAATAATACAGATAATATAGTTTATGCCTAGTTTTGTATCAAATTAAAAAAAAAGTTATTCTACCATACATGTCCTTGAACAAGAGTTTAGGTTTTTCTTTGCAGACAAAATAATCATTTAAGGGCTCACACAAGCAATTTCCCTTCTCTGTGGATAGTATTATTTTAGAGTCAAATTTTATTTTATTATGGCATATCATAGTAGTTTGGATTTCACTTATTCTTTGTGTAATCGGTTAACTGAAGATTAAATTTATCGAGTTTTATGGTAACTTGTTTAAGTTTGTTAAGATTTCAGAACACTTATATTGTTAATAGAGATGCATCCTCTTTGTGTAATTATCGTGCACGTCCGAAGTGTCCAATTTTTTTTTTCTTTCTATGGGATTTTAGGTATTGGGCATTGCCTAGACTCTCTTGGCTAAAAATATTTTCTAACAACTTAATATGGATATTGACTTTAGATTTAATTTCCATGATTTGTTAGACATATCCATACACCACCTTCGCTTGAATAGGGGATGTCGTCATTGTACTTTTGATGGTGCTTTCTATTTCATATGGCATCTTGGGTGAAGGCGGCCATCAAGATAACAAGGAATAGATTAATGGGAACACAAATAGGAGTATGAAGGAACAATCTTCTATTAAAATTTTGTGAACACACAAAGGGACTTTATGTTGTAGTTATGGTATACCTCACATTAGATTAGGTGATTGGGCTTAAAGTCTAGAGGAGATGAATCCAATCACTATGAGAATGTAGCCATCGTGACAGTGATATGGGAGAGGACAAAGAAAAAAACCCATCTTGCACAATCGTTATGCGATAGTAAAGATTATTCAAACACCTCTCATCCTTTTTTGGGTGAGATGGTATCAATAGAAAAATAAAGCTCTTGTTGGGTGTTTACAGATGTGAAATATATCTCATTGTATGTTTTACACTTCCATAATCATATATTTTTTTTCTTTCATTTGCTTTGAAATGTCATTTGACACCCCTTTGTCCACCTTTGCTACATGAACATTTGTTGCCCCTATTCTCCTTGATCCTTCCAGACTACATTGTGGGCATTCATAAAATCTATGACCTGACTCTCCACAATTAAAACATGTGCGTTGGAATCCTCTACCTTTTCCTCTTCCATATCCACCTCTACCTTTCGTAAGGCATGGTCTTGATCTCGTTTCCTCCTCTTTTTGAATTTTTGATGGGTTGGCCTCCTTACCATGGTTGTAAGGTTTTTTGTTGCTACACTTTATCTTTGTTGAGTCCACCTTTGTTTTTGTTTGTTCCTTTCTTTCTTTCTAATTTCTCTTCAGCCTTTAGAGCATACTGATATACTTCTTCAAGATTTTGTAGCCTTATCATGCTTAGTTCATCTTGGATGTTCAACCTCAATCCATTAACATATCTTGCTACTTTTTCATGGTCTAATTCATTATGACTAGATCTGATGGAAATCATATAAAACTCCTCTATATAGGCCTTTACACTTAACTCTCTTTGTTTTAAATTGTGCAACTTCTTGAGAAGTTCAAGCTGGTAATCTCTAGGAAGAAATTTAGTCTTCATCTTGCTTACCATTTGATCCCATCTTGTGATTTTATCTCTCCCAAATGTTTCTCATTCTTTCAACCTGGACCTCTTCCAGCATGTACCTCTTTCCACTATAGTGTTGCATGACCCTTTAACCTTGTTTGAGCAACCTTTACTCTTTTGGGGTCCTCTACTTCATCATACTCAAAGTATTCCTCCATTTCTGTTATCTAGTCAATTAGTTTTAAACTTCCTCAGAAGCTTGGTAACTCTACCCTTGTTCCTTTCCCAATATTGGAAATAGCTCTTATAAATCTTATTTCACCACATCCATATCTCCATCTACATTGTCATCATCTTATTCAACCATCTCTACTCCTCTTTCAACATCCTTGTTGTCACTTTCTTCATGTGCTCTACCTCTTTTCATTTCACCTTCTAATGCATTCATTCTTTCCTACATTCCCCTTAGGGTTTTCAAAACCTCATCTATTCTCCCTGCTACTTCTGTAGTTGCAACCTGTGCCATCCTTCTCCTTGGAGGCATCCTGGTGCTCTAAATCTCCTTTCTATAGTCTTCCTTGTTGTAATATCCTTTGTTGTAGGGACATGCCCAAAAATCACACTCAAAATGGATTACTCTAACCCCAATCTCAAGCCACTATCCTTCTTTCCAAAGTTGTACTTATGCTCTGATACCACACTGATGGCACCCACCCCCTTGTAGGAGCTAAAAAACCCACTTTAAAATGAACAAACAGGTGGAAAAGGAAAGGTTGTGTTCTTGTAAGCAACTCACACAACCTCTACAGAGGGATACTCACGTCATCCAACTCAAATAATGAGTTTAAGAGGCATGAAATCAAGTGCAGATGCACAAACTAACTTGCTAGAAAAAATAGATTGTTGCTACGGGTACCCGCAACAATGGTTGTAAGTGATTGTTCAGAATTTTAGCAACACAAAAAGCTCAAAACTTGCACACAACATTTGATACTTCTAGAATAGAAAACTCATAACCCATATAACTCATAGACACATGTATAGAGATAATAGCTATGAAGAAGAAAATATTATATTATATTTTAAGTTTAACTTTTACACACTTTAAATGTATTTACATAAGCATTTGTTGAACAAAACTTCCTCTATCATTCCTCTATGTCCTCTTGTTGTTGGCTATGATCCTCTATGGCCACTGACAAAACATTCCTTCTATTATTCCTTGATAGTCTTTGTTTTCCTCTTCTATTCTCCTATATTTCTACTATTCTATCACTAATACATAGAGGGGCAGTTTAAGACAATATTTAAGACATTTTTTTAGTAAATTGTCTTAACCTAAGACAACAAAAAAATTGTGTATTGTCTCAAGTATTGTCTTTAAGCAAATGTCTTAAAGTTTTGTCTTAAAAATTGTCTCTATAAAGACAATATGAAATAGATGTATTTTTGTCTCTTTAGGGACAATTTCACTTTTGTCTCTTTAGACACAATAGTTGGGATTAAAGACATATTGTCTCTAAAAATTGTCTCTCTAGAGACAATAATTTAAAATGTATTAAAAAAGTAAACAATTTATTTTAAATATTTTTTTAGTGTGGTTTTCAACATTGAATGTTTTCAAATTATCATCCTCCTACTAGTTGGGGTTTTTATTTTTATTTTTCCAAATGCGATGGAAAATTATGACAGTTGACAAATACGCAAAGCATAATGTTCATAATAAAACAATGAAAATAATGCATCATAATCCGAATTCATAAAATTAATGCCAATAAGTATTTTTATTTATAGTTTATAAAACTGTTCATACAATTATGAGCAACACGTACATCATAACATGGCGTGAGAAAACGATTCATTTCTAGGAAAGAGAAAATATTAATATTTTCCTAAAACTCAATGGAATATACTCAACTACCAGCATAACTCTTTCGAGCATGGCAAGGTAGCTTGACAAAGAGTTGACTCAATTTTCTAGACTGGACAATTTTGTTTCAGAGTGGGAACTTTCTTCTCCTTGTGTGCCTGTGCCTGGTCCTCTCAAAGG